>JAMKCH010000298.1:0-73551 GCA_023653785.1 Ophioderma brevispina
CTAGGTACACTGTTGGGTGAAAAATTGACGAAGCCCATAGCGGACCGCTTCCTTGGTCTTTAGCGGTAAGTGGTTCTGGTTTGATCAGGCCGGTCGGCCCTTGCCAGTATTTGTCGGCTGATATGGTCGGCACTTTGCGCCAACATTTTGTTACGCAACAAATCCGGTGTTTTCCCACGAGTGGGTGATTTTACCGGGAGGCGGCTCTCCGCTGGAGAGAGCTAAAAATGGACCAGTGCCGTAGCGAAATCCTGGATTTTGATCTAGGGACACTTTCGGTAGCATTAACATTCGTTGTGTACAAAAATGTAACATGCGCAGAGGTCAGAAAAGCCGGCCTGTAGCGGCTGGGGCCTGGCTCGGGCCCAGAACGTATATATCTAAGAGGGATGGTATGTCCTGACATGACCGATTCCCGAAAGTGAATTACGGTAAGACGGGAACCTGACCTGGTTCCTTGCTCTTTACCAAGAGATCACCCAGATCCAATAGGTACACTGTTGGTTCAAAGTGACTAATTCCAGAGCGGACCGCTTCCTGGTCTTTAGCGGTAAGTGGTTCTGGTGTGATCCAGGGCCGGTTTTCCGGCCCTTGCAGTATTTGGTCGGCTGATATGGTGGTGCACTTTGCGCCAACATTTTGTTACGCAACAGATCCGGTGTGTATTCCCACTAGTTGGTGAGTTTACCGGAGGCGCTCCCGCTGGAGAGAGCTAAATGGACAGTGCCGTATGCGAAATCTGGATTTTTGGATCTAGGGACCCTTTCGGTAGCGGTACTTGGTTGTGTAACAAAAATGTATCATGCCGCAGAGGTAAAAAAGCCCGGCCTGTGTGGGTGGGGGGCCCCCCCCCCCCTGGGGAAACAAAAAGCCTGGTTCGGGACAGAACGTATATATTATAAGAGGGGTGGTGTGTCTGACGTGACCGATTCACGATAGCAAAAGTACGGTAAGACGGGACATGAACCCGGTTCCTTGCTCTTTACCCAAAGATCACCCAAATCCAATAGTACCTGTTTGGGGTGAAAAAGTGACTAGTCCAGAGCGACCCGCTTCCTTGGTCTTTAGCGGTAAGTGGTTCTGGTTTTATCCATGGCCTGCTCGGCCCTTGCCAGTATTTGGGGGCTGATATGGTAGGCACTTTGCTCCAACATTTTGTTACGCAACAGATCCGGTCTTTTCCCCACTATTGGGTGATTTTACCGGGTGCGGCTCTCCGCTGGAGAATCTTAAAAATGGACAAGGCCGTATGCGAATCTGGATTTTGATCTAGGGACGCTTTCCGGTAATCGTTACATTGGTTGTGTACCAAAATGGTAGCCTGCTGCAGATGTAAAAAAAACCGGCCTGAGCGGCTGGGGCTGGTTCGGGACCAGAACGTCTATATATAAGAGGGGTTACTCCTCTTGTAGTCAGGCTTGGCTAAGTTTTTTATAATATATGTACTGAATGTCTCTGATTGCGTTGTGCGTATTCAATGTGAGGCTGCCGAGATCTCAACAACAGGCCTTAATGTTTTACACGCGAAGTCACACGCTTATGTGTTGTGTTGAAGCACGCAAGTCAAACGGCATAAATCCTTTACGACAGCCAACCCGATCCTTAACTGGAGCGAGTCATATCGCCGTGTTTTTCGGCGTACTATTGTTGCATGGTGAACCTAATAGCGGGGATAACCTGTGAAAAACCCTGCCTAATTCTAACTTGTTGACAGGTCCTCGGCCCCCGCTCGCCTGGAGGCGAGGAAGGGGAATTATTGTAGGCCACTAAGTTGATCCTCCTGCTAGTGGTCTTAACGCTACCCACGGGTAGGGTCTAGCCTTGGCGTGTGTGGGTACGGTTGGCTCGTGCACCGATGACCATTGTTCATTGGTATTGAACGCATAGCGGTCCGTCCCCGGGGCGGCCCGGACCCCGTTCGTCTGAGGGTCGCTAATACGAGAATCGCTATGCGGTCACACGCAGACGCGGGATACGAAGGCACCTGCATTCCTAATCTCGCCCGTCACGCGGCCGAGGATCGGACACTAATCGAGCTTTAAAATTGAGTCCATAGAAACGCGGTCACTCCTCCACAACCTGTCCTGTGTCCCGTGCCGAGATGCGCGGCCGGACGGATCTGTTGAGGCGGAACCAGCGGAAATCCGCAAGCGTTCTGACGTCGGTAAATCCCAAGCCGCCTGGAACGCGCTGGGCGGTGGTGAAGGTAAGGTGCGGCGCCGGCAAAAAGGGGTTTTCCGAGGGGGCGCTCAGGCTTGAAAAACGCTCCTGGCGTGTGCCGGCGCCGCCTGTTCGCTGCGTCGAGGAACTCGCCACCTAACATTCTCAATGTCTTTATGAACTCGAACCATCAGATCGAGCGTATCCCCCTGCTAGAATTTAAGCGGGAGGAAAGAACTAACAGATTCCCATTCAGTAGCGGGCGAGGTGAGCGGGTAAACTCGCCAGCCAATGAGTCCCCGACGTAAGGCAAGCATCTGGTGGCAGGGAAATGGGTATGCGTCATGCAAAGCTCGGAGATGGAAGCTTAGACGCGGTGGGTGAGCGATCAAAGGCCCGATGTAACCTGCTGAGTGACAGAAGGACCGAGGTGCTGTGCTGTCTCAGTTCGAGCAAACGTTCCAGACCGTCGACAACGTCCTAAGTGCGTCTGCGACCGGGAGGCAATCCGTTTCCGGCTAGTCTTAGGCTTTCCAGAGTCGGGTTTTGATGAATGCAGCCCTAAATGGGTGGTAAAAATCCCTCTAATTCTAAAACAAAGCACGAGCCAATTCTCCTCTGAAACAAGGAATGACGGAAATCCGGCGTGAAGATGTCACCATGACTAAATCCTAACCCATAAGTAACTGTTGGCAAAAGAATTGTCAGGGTACCGGGAAATTGGCATGCTTAAGCCGGTGGATCCGCCTCTTGGCCATTTAGATGGGGAAACTGGGGCTACCCCTAAGGTTTTCCAAACTAACATCTGATCTACGGGTATTTACGGGCGAAAGTAGGAATTAGTACCCTAGTTGTGCAGGCTAGAGAAACCTTCCTAGACTACCCCTTTGCAGCTTGCTCGTAGATGCAGATAAAAGCAGGACACACTTTCAACACCATGAGCCAAAAGGGATCCCCGGAACCCACGTTGCTAATCTCCGATTCCACCATGCTGCGCCGTTCGTTCGGGGCCTCCCGGATGATTACGGGCTACCGTGATTTACCGATTGTGTTTCTGATCAGGGCGAAACTGCTGGAGGGGTCTTTGAGGCTATGAATTCATGACTGGACAGCACCTATAACTCACTTAGTAACACCAGAAGCAATCGGAATCCTCGTAACCCACGTTTCTAATCCAATCCCCATGCTGCGCCGTTCCGTAAAAATCGGGGCACCGGATGACTACGGGCGACCGTGATTGACCGATTATGTTCTTATCAGGGCGAAATGCTGGAGGGTCTTGAGCTATGACCTCATTTCTTGTCCTCTGCAATCCCGTAGAAGTAATGGTGGGACTAATGCAATGCATTCTCCTAGGGACATAGTATCCATTGGGCTTCTGTTGCATTGAACCGGTGCCCCATGAAAGCCAAGGTTTGGGTGTTAGACATAACGGTTGGAAATGAGGATGCTACCGATTTGATCGCACGATTTTAACTACCGTGTGGATCGGCACGTTTATAATTACTAACTACGACTCCTAGCTTACCTTAGACGGAGCGTCCCGCCTGCCTTGGTTGTGCGCTGATAACCGCATCACCGCACACGGTAAGTGATTTTAGCTTTTAAAAGTAGACCGCGGGTCTTTTTGGCCGGTAGGAGTTAGTCGGGTCTTTCTTGCAAAGACCTGGGTCTTTATGGCCCTCAGGGCTTAGTTTTTAGTCGGTGGTTTTAGGTAGCATTCTTAGATGGCCTGCAGGGAATTTCGCAGTCCTTTATTGCAAAACTGGTCCTTTATGGCTCGCAGGGCTTAGTTTTAGTCGTTGGTGAGCGTTATTTCCTGGGGTGTTTATCCTCACGAGGAGTAAGGAGGAGTTTCTTCCCCATGGTAAAAAGAAACAAAAGTTTTTGCCTGTCCGTGGCCCTGCCACTGTATTTCTTTAAAAAAAATACAAGTTCCGCCTGGCCCGTGGCCCTTCCACGTCGTTGTGATAAATAAAAGCGAACAAACCGCCAAAATTTAAAGGGTAATTTCCTTTGTTCTAAAACTGTGCTCATCTAGCCGTAAGGCTTGGCAAAGAATTACCCTCCAGGTTTGGCCGGTTTGTTCGCTTTTTTTTTTTTATCACAACTACGGGCAGGGCCACGGCAGGCTGGACTTGTAATTTTTTTTAAGAAATCAACGTGGCAAGTCCACGGCAGGTTGAAACTTTTTGAAAAGGAAGCAAATTGGTTTCATGCCAATAGTTTTTTGTATGAATCTTGACTGCTCTACTTGTTTGGCAATACTACCGTAAACGGCCCAATGCAATGAACCGCAACGCGCATTTGCCGCTAACTGGTCCGAGATGCAATGAAAAGCCTCGCGTCTTTTCCGGGAAGACGGCCGATATGCAATTAGAATCATGCGCCAAGTTCGTCTTCTGCGGCCAAACTGTCCAGATTCAATGAAAGCATCGCGCCAATTTGGATCTTCTGCTGGCAAATGTCCGAGATGCATTGAAAAAGCCTTGCTCCCATTTCGCTCTTCTGCGTGCAAACTGTCCCAGATGCAATGAAAAGCATCGCGTCCTTTTCCGGGAAGACGTCCGAGATGCCAATGATAAGCATTGCGCAATTTCGATCTTCTGCGGGCAACTGTCCCAGATGCAATGAGAAGCATTGCGCCAATGTCAAATTCTTCTGCGGGCACACGTCCCAAGATGCATGACAAGCATCGCGTCATTTTCGGGAAGATCCCATGCATTTAAGCATTGCGTCATTTTCCGGCAAGACCTCCCCTGATGAATTTAAAAGCATCGCGTCACTTTCCAGGAAGACTTCCCAGATGCATTTAAAAAGCATTGAGATTCATGTTTCGCGACAAAAAAATAGTTGTTGACGGCCGAGATGCAATGAAGCAATTTCGGACCTGGTACAAGGAAGCGATGCTTTTGAATCCCTCGTTCGCGTTAGGGTTAATTTTAGTACTTGTTTTTAGCATTTATTTGCCGTTTTTTTAGAATTTTTTTGCCGTTTTAAAATGAAAAACCTGCTTTATATGGTACACTAGGGCACATGTTAAACACATGCTTTGGGATGTGCTGGTAATTGGATTGGGGTCAGGTCAATTTTATTGACGTTCATACCGTAACGGTGTTTGATCGACGATATGTAAACGGACTTCTGTCATTGTAAAGTAGACTTTCGCATTAATATTTTGTTTGTTTGCAATAAATCGACGTAGTCATAGTTATCTTTGAAGAAAAAATTCTTGGTTTGTGATTCTCCTATATTGCTATATAATCGTAGGCCCAAAGCATTATTTTTTTTTTCTTGACTTTTTTTTTCTCTTCGACTCTTACTGAATTTCTGACGCATCAACTCTGATTCGCGTGTGAACCTCGTATGCCTCCGCTCTTTACGCTAATCGGATTCGCGATTCGCGTCGAAATTGCAGCCCTGCTTCCTCGCTTTTGGAAAAGCGACTGCCGATATTTTAATTGATAGTTTCTAGCCATACCCAAGCGAACTTTGCGCAGCCCTTGACTTGAATTCAACTCAAATCGCTCCGACGCTCCAAACGACCTTGATCGCTGGGATGCGATTGACAAAAACGCTACACGCGTATTTTTCACTAGCGATCTTAAAATCTTACCTGGCGACAGCAAAGTATATAGGGCATTACACTACTCTTTTATCATCTACTGACCTATGGTTCTGGAACCATACATAGAGGAAGCATGGACATTTTAAAGACACATCATTGATTTGCTAAATCAAGAATCGAAAAAATCATCAAAAATTCAGATTTTTGCATGTATGTAACACGTACGGTATCCTAACATACCCTGCAAATGATATTGACCAGAAGCAACCAATAAGGACAGATCGGAAATTTTAGTCATTACTGCCTTCGTACACTTACTAAACAACACGTAATTGAAGTGGAGATTCGTATATGACAACACGCCTTTATTCTTCCTTTTCTGTCATTCTACAAAGGTGGAAAGGTACTATGATAATTCTCTACCGACTGGGTCCTTCACTTTGAAAGCTATTCCTGCAAATTTCAAATATTTCTTCAAATCACTGATAGTGTCTTTAAGCACCACCAACTTGGGATTTTACTGCACAAGTAACCTCCTGCCAGTGACCGCATTGATGGGGTGTAATTTTCTTAGTATCCCTCCACATCATTGCCAATGTTTAATTTGCCATTCATTTTCACATTTTTCCTAAAAATAAATTTTAAAGCTTATATCTTTCAGTAAAATGAAATTAAAACAAAAAGAAAATACCAAGAAAACCACTAGTAACACTTTGTCCTTAATGCCGGTCACACCGTGATAGAAATCTAGTGTTGCCACCCTTAGGCAAAGCTATTCTCCGGACTAGTCTGGCGTATTACTGTTGTGAAATCTATTTACCCGACAAACTACTGGCTTAGTATTTTCTCTTTACTCTAAAATAATATATGAAATACATTTCATTGAAAAGGCATGGTTGTATTCGAACCTGTGATACCTGCAGTATAAATCGATGCTACTTATCCACTACACTAGTCGAGGGAGGCTGTGGGTGTGATTGATTTTAATACCTAATAAGTTGCTTACGGAATAAACCGGGCTAATACTATTGTTATATGATAGATAATACTATATCAATAGCGCCCGCATAAGTTGTCCGGTAAAATAGATTTCACAACAGTACATCCGCCGGACTTGTCCTGGCGATCGTCACTTCCTTCACACTTACCCTGCTTGCACTGCCATTCAATTGAACTACTGGATACTAATATTATAATGATCACAATTCTACCAGTAATCCCACTTGTGATTATTTGGTGATTATCCCCTTAATGCAACATTTCCTAATCTTTGTATCCATTCATTGACCTGTCCACCCTTTTTGTAACATCACATTAAGAGTATTAAGGGGACTAGCTGACCATGAGTTACTTGTGGAAGTAGGCCGCCTTCTTATTTGTGCACTGCTCCTCTATTATACATTACCAGAACCATAGGTCAGTAGATGATAAAGAGTAGTGTTAAAGATAATGTTGACACTGGTTTTGTACCAGAACTAGCCCTCTAATATGCCTACACTCGTGATTTTACTGTGTTTAAGGTATAAGGAGGGGGATTATTAGAGGACCCTTGATATAAAGCGCCGCATGTATCGCTAAACTCTATATCTAGTCACCTATATGCCTACACGTGATTTTTACTTACTGTGTTTAATGTATAGGAGGTGGGATATTAGAGGACTAGATAGCAGTGCCGGCTATTCATTTTCCTCCATTATGCCAAGTAAAATAATAACAAGTTTTAAAAAAAGAAAGGGTTTTTTTTTCAAAAAAAGAGGAGGCAGGGCTTTACTATTTACTCGTTTATCATTTTTTGCTATTTTTTTTTCCAAGATGGCCGCCAAGCTAAATATAGTCTGCTCAAGGTATAAAATCACAAATATTGTGCATTGAGTATACTGATGCAACCTATGACAATATGAAGGCTTTTGCCCACTTGTTTATTAACTACAAAAAGGGTATACAGTAATGTAAGCATTCAGTCACTTTAAAATTGTCATAACTTAAGTAGAGGTGGGCTATAGAGGGTCATATTTGGGTCATATTTCAGATCACTCCGAACACAGGCTAAAATGAACTGACTTTATGAGGCTTATCCTATTTTCGAAGAAAAAATTTTAAAAAGTGCGAAAACCAGGGTGCCCCAACAAAAAATCCAAAATGGCCGCCAAATTGAAACCAACATCTTATTTTTGACCATAACTTGATCAGGCTGTTGTTTAATCACCCTAATTTTGTGTTAATACCCATGTTTGGCCTGCAAGGAATCATTCTCTGCAACTTTCATTTCATCTTCACCATGTACTTCTTCTTTTTCCAATTCTTATAATTGCAGTTTTAGCTTAAAATTTGGACTGCGAGGGCGGCTTTCCCCCAAAAAGTCCACTTCAATCAAAAGTTTTTTAATTGTTAAAACTGGTGAAAAACCGTCATCAGAATTGTTGATTCATCATTTCACTGAAGATGAGAGAGCTCGGTAACACTTACCATTTTTCCTGTGGCATCAATTAAAATTTGATGAAACACTCTCATTGGAATATACAGGGGTCAACAACCTTTCTTCTGTGTGGTTTTCAATGGAGGGCATTTTTATGACATTAAAAAGCCTACAGGTTGTTAAAACTGCAAACACCACGCAAGTCAAATTTTCAGCAAGCGTTCATAATAAAAGTTGATAACATTTTAAAAGTGTAAGACTATATTATTTTTTCTAATTAAAGTGCCAAACCAAGAACAAAGAAACTGCAACTTGTCTTTCTTTCTGCTGTTTTTTTTCTAAAATCTTAAAAAAAAAAAAATCATTGTCCACTAAATAATATTGTTTCATAAATAAACCTTTAACTTTGTTTCATCTTTCTCCAGCTCTCCCCCTCCCCGCCAAACCATAAATAAAAACTATCAAAACTTACAACTCCCCCCCCCCCTCCCACCACCACTATACGTCCCACATCTCGGCTTGCAAGCATAAAGGCCCATAACGTCTTGCTAGCAACCTCGTTTCGAGAAAGTAGCAACTCGTTGCGACATTTCTGCAACGCGTTGCGACTTTCGGCAACGCGTTGCAACATTGCAGCAACGCGTTGCGGTGTCGTCCAATCAAAATCTGACATTTTCTGTGATGTTATTTTCAAAAAATAGACCTCCAACGCGTTGCTATATACTTTGTGCAAGCGTTGCAAACCTTCACAACGTCGTTGCGAGCTTCGCAACGCGTTGGCAAGCTTCGCAACGCGTTGCGTAAGTGTTACAAGCCATAAGGGACATAACGTATTGCCGCAACGCGTTGTGAGAAAGTCAAACGCGTTGCGACATTTCGTCACCGCTTTGCTACATTTTCAGCAACTCGTTGCGACATTTCCACAGCAACGCGTTGCGGTTTCGGCCAGCAAATCGAATTTCTGTGACGGATTTCAAATATAAATCGTCACAACGCGTTTCGACCTTCACACAACGACGTTGCAACCCTTTACAACGCGTTTCGGCAATACGTTCTGACCCTTCTTGCTCGCAACGCGTTTTGATGCTTTGCAACGCGTTGTGAAGCCATAGGGTCTAACGTATTGCCGCAACGCGTTGTGGAGCTATATTTTGAAATACGTTCGCAGAAATTCATGATTTGGATTGGCCGACGCCGCAAGGCGTTGCCGTAAGGGTCGCAAACGCGTTGCTACTTTCTCACAACGCGTTGCGACCTTACAAACGCGTTGCAAAAACCTTCACACGCGTTGCGGCAATACGTTATTACCCTTATTGCTCGCAACGCGTTGTTATGGCTTGCAACGCTTGTGAAAGCCATAAGGGTCAGAACGTATTGCCGCAACGCTTTGGACTATATTTTGAAATACGTCCGAAATTCATGATTTTGATTGGCCGACGCCGCAAACGCGGTGCCAGTAATGTCGCAACGCGTGCTACTTTCTCACACTCACAGCCAACGCGTTTACGGCAATACGTATGACCCTTATGGCTTGTGGACCTTTCGCAACGCGTGTAAGCTAAGCGCACAACGCGTTTTGAATCTCGCAACGCGTTTGTGAAGGGCTTGCAACGCGTTGTGAGTTTCCACAACGTTGCTAGATACCTTTGCAAAGCGTTGTGGGCTTATTTTTTGAAATACGTCACAGAAATTCATTATTTTTGATTGGCCGACCAACCCCGCAACGCGTTTATGAACATGTCTCAACGCGTTGCCGAAATGTCGCAATGCTTGCTACTATTTCTCGCACGCGTTGCGGCAATACGTTATGGCCTTTATGGCTTTGCCATAACTCCGGCTCTGTCTTCGATTATGCAACTAGGTTTTGAACACATAATCAAAAAACTAGTTTATTATTTTGAAGTATATTTTTACAACATTGGCATTCACCAATATGGCAGTGTGTAGCATGTTTACACGGTATATAAAAAATAATCAAGAAATTAAATCCTAAAAAAAATCAAGATCACTGGGCAAAGCTCTAAGCGCACTTCCCGCCGGGACATAATCGGTCCATCCCTGAGTTTGGCTCCTATTTTTAGAATACCGCGGCGCGCCCTCATACTAACCACTTGCCCATGGATTGGACCAAATTCAAAACACAATCCCCTCGCACTCCGAGACTGTTGGAATCTTTTAGGAAAGTGTCTACAGACCAAAGTGCAACGCAGTCGGTGACTTCTCCCCCGCACGTTTCATTCAAATCCTCATTGGATGTCAATCACATCGCCAGTCCCGTTATGTGTTGTGTTTTGCGGTTTTGTAGTGTCAAAAAGGTCACGCCATTCAAGCCATGCATTGTGTACGCGATGCTGTATATGGGTTATAAACACCCAATTCAAATAGATCTTTTTTATATATTTAAGAAAAAATGAAATATTATTTTTGATTTTTGGGTTTCTCCGCAAAATTGACAGAGTTTTTTTTTTCTTTTTGAGGTAAGGGACATTATTTTTGGGACTTTTGCTTTCCCCAACAGTAGGGATTTTGGTTGTTTCTGCGGTCGGGGGCGTAGAAGTCTCACGTTTTTTTGTGTGTGGTGTGGGGTTTTTTGTTGTGGGGTTGTGGTTTGAGTTGGGTTGGGGTGGGGTAAGGGGGAAGGGGGATCATTTGCCAAATAATTCCTCTTATTAGTATCAACATAAAATTTCAGTATCATAGGATTGTACGGCCTTCACCTTAACGAGAATAAACTGGCCTCGTGAAGAAAGAAAAAGTCATTCTAAAAAAAAAATCCAAAAAAGAAACAACAAAACAAAAACAAAAGAGATCTGAAAGTAAAAATAACTTTGCAAGTTGTAGTTTTTAGCAGCTTAAGAAATCAACGAGAAAGCACTCTCCCCCACTTTTGGTGAGGGACCAAAACAAGAATTACAACAATGTTAATGGGGACAATAATTCTAAAAAAAAGCTTATTACCCTTGTTTTGAAGTTTGTATAATTGTTCAGTAAACGTGCATTTATTTCTGACTGCGCGAAAAAAAACAGGACTTGATTACAAAAGCTAAAAATAAAAACGATATATTCTCATGGTTTCCTGACAGGATATTTTTACATTGAAAACAATATATTCTTGGCCATTATATTGAGCTTGCGCATGTAATTCTGCGGTCGGGAAGGGTGGGCTCTGGCGTAGGAAGGCGTCCAGGGGACGAGGGGGGGGAGAGGAGGGAGGACAGGGAGGAGGGGAAGGGGACGGGAAAGAAGGGTGGAAAAGGGAGGGGTGAGAGGAGAGTGAGAGGAAAGGGGAGATGAGGGAAGGAGGGGAGGTGGGAGAGAGGGAGAAGGGGAGGAGAAGCGGGAGAGGGGATGAGAGGGACGAGGGAGAGGATGGGGAGGGGAGGGGAGAGAGACGAGAGGAGAGAGTGGAAAAAGGGGAGAGGCAAAAAAGAGAGGAGAGGGAGGATTAGAGGAGGGAAAAGGAGGGGAGGGGAGAGCGGGAGAGTCGAGGGGGAGGGAGAGAGGGAGGAGAGTCCATGGAGGAGGTGAGAGAGGAGGAGAGAGGGAATAAGAGAGGGGGAGAGAGGATGGTTCCCTGGCATGGTTTATATGTTTTTTTTGAATATTGTGAACAAAAAATTTCTGAATATAAAGTAGCTTGAAGCATGTAATTTCTCAGGTCGGGTTGGGGAAGGGGAAGGGAGAGGAGAGGAAAGGAGGGGAGAGGGATCTGGGAGTGGAAGGAGAGGGGAAGAGAGGAGAGGAGAAGAGAGGGAGAATGGAGTGGGGCAGGTGAGTGAGAACGAGGAGGAGTCGAGGGAGTGGGGAAGGAGAGAGGGGAGGGGGAGAGGAGCGGAGAGTGAGGGGAGGGGGGCAAGGTGAGAGGACGAAGATGAGAGGGGAGAGAGAGAGATCAGAAAGGAGGAAGAGCGGTGAACGGCGATTTATAGGCGGGGAGAGAGGGGGAGGGATTAGAGGGGGGAGGGAGAGGAGGGAGAGGGAAGGAAGGGAAGGGAGGGGAGGAGAGGGAGCGGAGAGGAGAGGAGGGGAGAGAGGAAAAAGAAGAGGAGAGAAGAGGGGGAGGAGAGGATGTTTCCCTATAGGCCAATGGTTATATGAGTTTTGCATTGAAAACAGAAGATAGAATTCTTGCATATAAAGAGCTGGAAAGCATGCCTGTAATTCTGTCGGGTACGGAAGGTGGGTAGGGTCGGCGAGGGGGAAGGGGGTCGGGAGGAGGTGGGAGGAGGGAATGGAGGAAAGGTGGAAGGGAGGGGAGGAGGAGAGGAGAGGAGAGGAA
Organism: Ophioderma brevispina; assembly: GCA_023653785.1. Taxonomy (NCBI): domain Eukaryota; kingdom Metazoa; phylum Echinodermata; class Ophiuroidea; order Amphilepidida; family Ophiodermatidae; genus Ophioderma; species Ophioderma brevispina. The sequence goes on from JAMKCH010000298.1 coordinate 12,424, forward strand.
AGGGAAAGGAGAGGAGAGAGGAGAAGAGAGGAAAGGGGAGAGGAGAGGAGAGCAGGGAGAGGGGGGTGAGGGGGAGGGAGAGGAGAGAGGGGAGACGGTCGTGGGGAGGAGGAGGAGAGGCATGGGAAAGGAGAGGGAAAAGGGAAGAGGGGAGAAGGGAGAGGAGGAGGAGGGGAGCGGAGAGGGGAGAGAGAGAGAGGACGAGAGGGGAGAGGAGAGGGGTTGACGGGCAAGGAGGAGGAGCTGGTGTGTCAAAGAAGAGAGCAGGAGAGGAGGGGAGGAAGAGTATAGAGAGGGAGAGAGGAAGGGAGAGGAAGAGAGGGGAAGAGGAGAGAGAGAGAGGGACGAGGAAGATTGAGAGAGGAAGGGGAGGAGAGAGAGAAGGGAGGAGAGGGAGGATATAGGGGAAAAGGGAGAGGAGAGAGGAGACGGGGGAGGGAGCGCGACCGAGGAGAGAAGGTGAGAGGAGGGAGAGGAGAGGAGAGGAAAGGGGAAGAGGGGAGTAGCAAGGAGAGGAAGAGAGACGGGGAAGGAGGGGTAGGAGGCCAAAGAGAGGGAAGAGAGAGAGGGAAGTGGGGAGAGGAGCGAGAAGGGGGGCGAGGGAGCGTCCAGGAGAGAAGGAAGAGAAGAGAGGAAGGAGAAGAAGGGACAGGAGAGCGGATGAGAGAGGGGAGAGATGAGGTAAAGGGGGAGAAGGGTGGTTTCCCTGGTAGGCAGTTTATATTTTTTTGCATTGTAAACAAAAGTTTCTTCATAAAGAGCTTGAAGAGTATGAATGTAATCTGTCAGTCGGGAATGTGGGTCGGGTTCGGGGAGGCGAGGCGAGGGGGAGGAAAGGGTTAGGGGAGGGAAAGGGGAAGGACGAGGGAGGTGAGAGGAGAGGAGAGGAAGGGGGAGAGGTAGGAGAGAGGGATTGGAAGAGAGGGAGAGGGGAGGGTCGGGTCGGGGATGGAGAGGAGAGGAGAGGGAGTGGGGAGGAGACGGGAGAGGAAGAGGAGGGGAAAGGAAGAGAGAGAGAGGAGACGGAGAGAATAGGAGAGGAGAGAAATAGGAGAGGAGAGAAAGGAGGAGAGCGGTGTGAAAAGAAGAGAGCGGGGGAGAGAGGGGAGCGAAGAGTAGAGAGGGGAGGAGAGATTGCAGAGGAGGGAGAGAGGGAACGGCAGGAGACGGAGAGGGGGGAATGAGAGAAAGAGAGGGAGATGAGAGGAGAGAGGACAAAGAAGAAGAGGAAGAGGAGAGGGGGAAGAAGAGGGAGATGAGAGGAGAGAGTGGAGACGAGGACAAGAATTGAAGAAGAGGAGAGGGAGAGAGGGACGAGAAGAGGAGAAGAGAGGAAGGGGAGAGAAGAGGCCGGGATATAGGGAAAAAGGGAGGAGAGAGAGGGACGGGGAGAGGGAGAGAGAGAAGGTGAGAGAGTGGAGAGGAGAGGAACAGATGGGGGAGGCGGAGAGGGAGAGGAGTAACATTATAGCACAAATGAAGACCCCTATACCATTATTGGTGTCTCTTTGGTAAAATTATCCTGCCTTTGTAGCAAATATATTTTCCGACCCAAAGCATCTTTCAAAACAAAATATACAAAAACAGAACACTCACACCTTTCGTGAGGTGTCTCCTCTCTTCTCTCTCCCTCCTCTCTCTTCTCCCCCCTCCCTACCGGAGTAATATGGACACGCGTAGCTGAGAGGGCGACATAGGGCTAGTCCCCACCAATATCTTTAGCAATGGCATCAGAAATAGTGTCAAATTAAAATCTTCCAATTATTTATCTCATGCGGCAGGCGAGTGTATATTCGCTCAAAGATAGATTTTTTTTTAAACATTTTAAAAATATTATTTATTGTTCAGACAATCCATGGAGTTAAATGCTCGGTTGTTTAAAAGAATGTTTGTTCACAGCAATTTTCAGCTTAGGCGACGGAAATAAAAAACCCTGTTTACGGGCCCGGAACCGACCCTGATTTTTCAGTTGGCCAAGAATGTTTGTTTTAGTTTTTCCAACAAAATCATGTAAAAATCAGCCTGTTTTTAGCCCAAATATTCAATTTTGACCAAATTTTTTTTAGAAGTGTTTTGACATTTTTCAGTTTTTTCTCTTGATTTGCAGAATTTGGGGCTATGTTTTAGGCGAATTTTGAGCTCCAGAAAGGAAAGAAAAAAAAAAGAAAGTAGAAAATCCGACAGCATTGTGATGATGCCGACGACCGACCGACCTACTGGAAAGGTCGCCCGTTTTTTTAAATCAGGGCGGTTTACTTTTTGCGGTCGCTTCGCGCCACACAATTTTTCTTGGGAAAGTGTCAGGCTCAGTCATTTGCCAAGAAAAATTTACGGGAATTTGGGCTTTTAAACCAAAATAAATCATAATAACTAATCCCCCCGGTGAAACGAGAAAATCGTCATCGTTTCAATAGAGCTCCTTATAGCACGCACATTCTATGACAGGTTGACAGGGTTCGATACTAATTTGGGTTATTTGAAATTTGCGAAAGAAAAAAAAACATCATGTAAAATAATAAAATGAGGACGGCTGTTAATTATTATAAATAAATTAGCGTGTTTATTTTTTTTTGTTTACTCAAGCTCGGGACATTACAATGGAAAGAAAGCAATTGACGCTCTTGTGAACACAAGAGGCGTTTTGCGGTCAGACATATCTCCAAGGGAGGTCTGTCGGGGTTTTATGTGCCCCGCCTTATTGCCATGGGCTGCCTGATTGGATCGGGGTAATATCGCTGACACAGATAAAAACTTAACGATTGACGGGATACCATAAGCATGTATTGAGTGTGTAAAGGAGAACTTCCCGAAACTTTCGGGCACTTGTAGACAAAAAAATCCTAACAGATTCAAGGGCTGTGGATTTCGAGTTGACCGAGAGTTGTAGTCTTTATTACCAGTATTTATACCACAGACCTGAAGAGGGTATAACCACCACCAGTTTCTAGCAATCAGCTGCTTTCTTAATATACCCCCTAGCTAGATATCAGCAGGGGATAGTGCCACAAGCCCTGAGTTGAACCTCAGGTCAAGTGGGTATTATATTATGCTTTGTTAGTTACCAACTGGTTACAGGTTCTGACAGGCTCCACACATTCAGTCGCGGTCCGAAGGGAGTGGGGGCGGAGGGGGAGCGCGCCTTCCGGTAATTGCAAAATCTTGCAACATCAGCCCATTTTGGAAGCTTTTGAGCAAATTTTGGCCTTTCAGCCCCCCGATAGTCTTTGACGTTTTCAGAATCCTGGATCCGCCCCTGGACAGTATTGATTACAAGATAGTAGGGTTACAGTTAAACTCTATGAGTGCTACATTTCATTAATGGACAGGTTGGTACTGATTCATTGACTTTTTAACAAAAATAAAAACCTATGCAGTTCAGGACAGCAGGTTCACGCTGCATGCTTATTTTCTTTTCACATGAAAACGTTAATGGTGCAGCGCTGACCGATCTCAGTTGTGAGGTAGAAAACGTTTGAAAAATGAGTTATTGGAGAGGGCTCGGAATATGGTGTGATTCATTTACAAATATTGCAGAAATGTTGCTAAAAAGTCTACTTCATACCTCACGAGGTATACTTATCATTATATGATATTTTGGGGTTGAAAAACAAGGTGAAAAGTGCAAAAATCGCGTTTTAAATAAGCGTGGTACTTGCCGCAAATCAGGAAGAGGAGCCCCACATCATTTTTAAAGTTGACCAAACAAAAGGGACAATCTTATCTGTAAAACAGTCCGTGCATGTGAAGCTGTATCGGTTTTGAGAAAGCGAAGATCACGGTTAGTTCATAGATTGCCAGTTTGAACATGAATTCCTCTATACTTTAACATGGCGAAAAAACATCACTGATTTGACTACAGACCTGTGTGGGGATCAAACAAAGAGCAAGGGACGCGTGTCTTTGGTGTTTGTGCAAATCCATGCCTTCTTGACTCGTACAACAATTTCTACGGTTAATCCATTGTGTCAATGTGACCTCAGGACTGATGTATGCACATAAACATGATTTAAGATAGAATTTGGATAATTAATGTCATATGTTTTAAAACAAATTGGTGTGTGGAATCATCCATTTGAAGGAAAACTTTGAATGAATTTATCAAGCTGAAACTCACTCAAGGGTTAATGATGAAAATAATATGAGCTACTGGTGCGCGACTGAGAGTTCGCAAAATGTTTAAATCAATGGGAACCTTAGCGCCTCTGTGACCTTGGGCCCATCACAAACCACGAGGCAGGCGACACTGTATGTCCACGGCTTACATGTCATTTACATTTTAAGTCTTAACGTGTCCTTTACATTTCTGCCAATTAAACTTAAATTTGTTAAATGCCAATTTCTTGCAGATTGGCTGGTACCAATGAAAAAGTTGATGCGGAGTACCATCTGCCATACCATGACGATACACTGGCCTTCTGTATGCTAAGTACACCGCAGATGTTTGAAAAAGCCTTCAAAGCCGTTCTTAGAAAAGCATCAAGGAAGTTGGCGTCAGAGATCCTATCGATGAAAGTGTGGCCATTTTATTTTGAAGAAAGCCAAGAAGGTACATATCATTAACTCTGGAAATAAGAGATCTGTATTATAAAATGTTGATGAGAAGTGATTGGACAAAAACCATGCATCAATCAAATGAATTTAAAAGGCGAAAAAAAACAAACAAAAACCGAAAAAGTGCGAAACAATCAATTAGTGCAGTGTTCCATTATGTCTGCAAAATCTATGACCCCCTAATAGACCCTATATATAGCCACGTCACCTATAGTTACATTTTTCCTATCAGTACCTTATTCTGGCATTTATTCAGGAACATAAATAAATTTAAAAGGGGGCATTTTCATGCATGCCTGATTAATCCCTCAGGTCACAAGAGTTCTACTTTTTTGTTGCCTTTCCATGCCTATAGGGATCGCATTAATGGGGCCAGTTATTAGGAAATGGACTGAAGCAAGGAAAGGTATGTCATGCCTTTGAGTTGCCTATGGAAATTTAGTCCATTCCATTTTTATCCCATGGCTTGAAAAGCAGAGGGGGAATATTGTGAGGGCGCGCATGTCCGTCTGGTGTTCCAGTTTGAGTTAGCTTTTATAAAAAAACCAATTGTTAGGGTTTTCGTTTTTCAGGTCTCCTTCGAAAAGTTGAAGTTCGATGAACCAGATTGGGGTTAAGGTGCAATAGGGGTTCCCTCATCTGAGCATGATGTCAAAGGTCATGGACCAAGGTAAGAGGTCAGCTATGAGGTCAAGTTTCAATTACTGCCACTTGCCGGGGATGACGCAGTGACCTTGACAGATATTTTGCTTTTATTTACTCCCACAGTTGCTTTGCAGTGATGAGAAGCTTTACATGTATCAATCAGTATCGATTCATGTCATAATAGTCAATATGAAATGGATAATATAATAATGATGTGTATTTTACACGGCGGACATATCAACGTAAACGTGCTCAAGCGCTGTGCGGCAGCCATGTAAGGATGCCTCAGCACATTGATGATCAGAGAAACCATAATACCAGAAGAGATTATGCCAAGAAGCTTGATTTAGAAGCAAGAGGAAAACGGAGTACCCGGAGAAAACCTGCGGGAATGAGTATGGATCGAAAACTAAATTCACATAAAGCCACCAAGAATGAGCCTGCGGGATTGAACCCGAGACCTCATTGGTGAAGCCGAGGGAAGATACGCGGTGACAACTGAGCTGTTCCCCCTATGATAGCTATGGTCATCTTCTTTCCCTTGCTACCAAAAGGAGTACCAAATTCCTAGAAGTACATCAGAATGACGTTATAAAGTTCACATGTCAGCAAACAACTGTAAGTTCCATAGTACACAGTGTAGAATAGGGGAAAATTTGTGTTTTTTTGTTTCACCAAAAAAGTTGGGAATACCCCCCCAATTCCATGCGTTTGTTCTTATTAATGGGAAATTACAGTATAATGCGGGGAATTTTAGGGGGTCGCATGTCATGAACTGGTCCTTAAAATGGTGGATTTGTTCATGGTTTCCGCTTTTTTTCATGTAGTCACTTATTTTTGAGAACTTCTAAGGCAAATAATTGAACTTGGTATCAATTGTTGCTTATTTCCTCCTCTTTGAAATAAAAAACAAGTTCCAGGCCATTAGGATGTATAATAAGAAAAGTTATGGGATAAAATAGTTTCAGGTATGTCACAGGGGGAGGCGGTTGAGGAAGCCGCGGTTGAGGCTAGCCCACTAGGTTACACCCAAAATTGTGAAAAAAATGCATTACTTTGAAACTTTATCACTTAAAACAGTTCAGCTAGAGCATTCAAATTACACACACATAAAGATAAACAATAATAAAATAGCAATAAAAAAAACAAGTAATATTTAAAAAACTAATTTAAAGTAGTTAATTAGATTTGTTAATAGGTCAATTAATACCTCAATTTTGTCCTGCAGCGCTGCATTTTTCCACCTCTGTCTCACAGTGCACATTTTCGAATAGTTCTTAAAGTAAACATTGAAATTGTTTCATCCCGTAATAAGCCAATCAAATTTGGATACTGTCAAAGTATTTGATGTTGTTACCCGAAAAGCCTCATTCAAATTTTGAGCCACCCTGTATATAAAATATGCATTATCTGGTAACTATATAAAAATACAAGAAAGCAAGCTACCTTACTCATTGAAAAGTGATTTACAAACCTGAAATGTCAAGAGGAAAAAAAAAACTCCTGCAAAATTTTCCATATTTAAACAGCACTTTTTGTTTCATTGCCGTAGCATGTGTTTGATCACCCCAATTGTATATCTTACCTGATAGATGGCAAGAAGTTCTATTTTCAATGGAACGCCCTAGTAATGTTTATTCAGAAATCATAGTATTTGGTCTTCTCCTCAAAAAATAAAAAAACTCAGGGTCAAAGTATGGTTAAAAAATGAACATTTCTTTCAAGTTACACCCTATATGATATTGCACACCCTGTTATTACTTGGGTTCAGTTGTGCATAAATGACATCCTTGGAGTATAAGCTTTCCAAATGTAACTTTATGGGTGTTACGTGTACACATTAAAGGCTGTGCTCTGTTGATTCAAAATGGTGTGTTGTGTATTTTCAGGTTTTGGGTGGAAACATTTTTAGGACAAGTTTGTGACTTATGACCGGCTACAATAGTTTGAGTCTGTAATATGGAAAATATCATTTTCTACCCCATATCCAGTACTTTTTATAACTTTCCTCAACGTAAGACGTCATAGTGCAGTCATAATGGAATTTTGGTACTTAGTTTGATACAATGGCCAAAGAACGCTATCCTATCCGGTGGTACCAATTTATGGGAATCGGATGTTCGGTAACGGAATTTATAGGGTTGTCAGCCACACCTTTCAGGAGCAATGTTTACAAAATGGCTAAGGTAGGCGAGGGTTAACCACATTGTTTTGCCTGGGTGGATCGAAGTTACTGTATTTCTAGAAAAGTAAAACAAAGAAACGAGCAAACACAAAACATTAAATTGCCTACTTTGAGCATTAATTTAAATGCATTTTGGGAAAAATTAATTGAGGTGATAGAAAGATCTTAAAAATCTTTCAAACTTGGTTTCTCGATTGTTTAAAAGCCCAATGCAAGAAAGTGTCATTTTTTATTCGGCATCAAATTTAATAAATGACATCATTTAAGGAGAAGGGTTTAACTTCTGTGTGAAACTTTTTGTCCCATTAAATGTGTAACATAGTCTGTGTACATAATACATTGTTTGTAACGTTTAGAAACCTAACTTTTCTAGAAAATGCACATTTTTCAAGGGGGGACTTATTTTTTGAAATGTTTATGTCCCCTCTGCCACTGGGCATAGTCACTAAGTGGCTGGGCAATTACGAGATGCTGAATTTGATTCACTAGTGCATTGCCCTGTGTCAACTTTGACCTAGAGATGCAAATTGAACTCTAGATTAGGCGCATGAAATCGAATCCTGAGTTTATCGTTACCCGCCCGCATCACTTTTAGGAGACTAGAAATGCCTGCATCAAAAATACTGACAAAATAATTCATTATTTTCAGAATATCATTTTCACCAGGTTTAGCAATTGGAAACATATATTTTGTTTGTAAAACATATTTTTGATAACTTTGAAGCAAAACCATTTTTTTTCTGCAGCCCTACCTTTCGTGAAGACATCTTCGACACATTTATTTCCATTTTGCGCACATTTTAGGTCAATAATGAAATCTGATGAAATAATGAAAAATGAAAAAGTCACCTCATGAACCAGGAGAAAAAAAAGTAACAATAAACTCGGAATTGACTTTCTACACCCTACCTTTGACCTTTTGGGTCACTCCTAGTTCCAATAATTGTAACTTATGGCATCATCTTTTAAAATTTGGACATAATCTTTGGTGCCATAAGTTACAACTGTTCTGTGGAGTTCCAATGCCATTTAAGGTTTGAGATGTTTTGAGATGTATATTTCCTAAATAAAAAGAAAAAATAATTTTCTTTTGACATACATAGCATCTCTAGAGTCTGTAGAATAATTGTCTTACCAATTTGTAACCGATGCTACAATTTGTTCCCAAAAAAGTTCATGTCAACATGTACACAGGCTGCCAAATTTGGCAGCCCAATGTAGACACAACAAGGGCAAGATTCACCTGTTTGCTTGTGGATACGAGCAAACAAACAAACCTGAAAATTTCATAATGTGAATTTTAAATCTGGAAAATGGTTATCACATGATGCAGAAGACTCTCAAGAATGCCTACAATATAACATTTATTGCAAATAATGAATATTTAAGCCACTTTGCAGCTGTAAAGTTAGAGCAGAAGCTGTCTGTGTATCTTGACTTAATGGCACTTTCACTACACACAACTCGTCATGACTAGATAGTCTATGATAACATCAGCCATAAAAAAGTTAAGACTATCTAGTCATGATCATCAGGACTAGGTCACTCCAAAATCTGCAAACAAAAGTTATACTGTCCTTCCCTACTATCATGCCAAATATAGGACAACGCATAATGAAACGCATTGCCCGGACAGACTCGCAAACAGATCTCATTTTTAGTGTAGGGCATTTCTATGGAAATGGACCTCAAATTGACCTCTAGATGACATTTGACCTATTGGGTCACTCTGAAACCCTGATAACAAACATTAGACTGTCCTCCCCTATCTTTACGCCAAATATCATCCCTGTATGTCAAAAACCATACAAAATGCCAGACCGACACTCATTTTTTGTAGTATAGATCCATGTAGATATGCCTGAAGTGAACAATAAATTAAACCACTACATTGAGTGAAAGTTGAAAGTGTAAAGTTGTATTTAAAGTATATTTTCCTCTGTAATATAAATCACACAGTGATTCAAATATTTACTCAGACAGGTTGTAATTAGAAATATAAAAATCCTGTGTTTATGCGTTATTACAAACCATAACAGGATTTTTCACAATACAGATAGCTTCCATTCAGGACTTTGAGCTCCACCCAAACAGACGACCGAAAATCTTAGTGCAAACTGCAAACTGCAGGACATGGTCAGGAGCGCATACTACTACCAGAGAAAGGACGTACAAGAGGATCCATGGCCAAAAGAAAGTCGGTGGTAGGTAATGAGGTTAAAGTAAATGCCAGGGTCCGATCGAAGGTCAATCGAATTCAAAGACAAACTTTGGAAGACCGTGCCAAAAGGTGATACGGGTGGTTCCAGAACTGCTTGTTCTAAAAATGACCGTAGTTGTGTCCACACGGGGGCTGACTGATGAAACTCGGAGTTTCAAACTCTGGAGTGTCGATCGGGGTTTTTGATCGTGTGGATGCATTCAGAGTTTTTAACTCTGGAGTGTTATTGAGGCCTCGAGGGTCTAGCGGGGTTTATCCCCCTAAAAAAATGGGGGTGGAGTGAAACTCAAACTCCAATAACACTCCTAAGTGTTTTGGAGTGTCGTGCCGTGTGGACAGCTTGGTGGGGAGATGGGATATGAGCGGAGGTGACCTCGCAAGGTAATCGACAAATTCCTGTGTTTGAATATCACGCGCGGAAGTGCCGGCTTCCGGTTTGTATGGTGGGACTCCGGTCTACACTCCGAGTATGAGAAGCGGCGGAGATGTCAGGGATGATTTAAGAGTTTTTAAACCCATCGTGTTGGACATACATTTGAGTAAGTAAAGTAAATAATAATTGGATTTAATTTTTACTCTGGAGTTTCAAACCTTTGGAGTTTTGTGGCCTGCTGAACATGGATTAGTGGATAAGTCCATGGAAGAAGGTGTTATATCAATGATTATAAAAACTAAATAAACAGCAATCGTCTTTAGGTTAACAATGGCCATGATGATGATGGGGAAAATGGGTGAACGGGTGTATGATTAACTTCTTCCTCCACACAAAGTTCATGGCATGCCATGATCTGAATGTTAGCACTAATGCAAGCTGTGTGTAGATTTTTTAAGAATTGTTAATGTCAAAAAAGCATGTTGATTCAGACAGTGCACTTCAAAATTTTACTTACTGGAGAGGCACATATCAGTGACCACATTGAAAGAATTACATTGGGACAATTCTGCTACTATTACAACACATAATTGAATGGTGAATTCATAATGTTGAAAACACTGTCGTTTCTTTTTTCAGTTGAAAAGATAAACAGGAGAAGAGAATTAATTATATTCATATTTGACTCTTTGGGTTAGTAGATCACTCGTCACTGATAGTGTCTTAATTGTCTCGATTTGCATAAAAAAATCTGATAGATAGGCATTGCGCGCCCCACTGGGAATTATAAGATAGTTTTTGTGTTGGTTTGAAACGCCCCATTTATAGTCTGATTTTTATCCTGTCAGTAACGCAATTTGTCGATGGTAAAAACTCATTTGGAGGGGACGTGTTGATACGAAAACTAAAAAACGATTAAACAGCTGAATCTAACCTTTGTTCAAAAGAATAAGATGCTTAACCCATTTACATGAAACTTTTTCTGTATGAATATGGTAAAGGCTTCCATACCAGATTCAATTGAATAGATGTGTTAAAGTTTGAGACACGCTATCGATTCTTTGTTTGGGGTCAATCAAAGAACGGATATTTTTAAAGTGTCTGAACAATCGGGCGGGTAAAGAGGAGGATTAGGCACGTAATTATGGAGTTTGGTGACAAAACTCTTAAAATACTAAAATGGTTGGGACCAAGCCGTAAAAATATTATTTCTGGAACAAGACGAATAAATATAAAATGTAAACGTATTATCAGATTTTCTAATATTCCTTAGGGACGTAAAGGAAATTGGGGCTGCTTAATACTTACTTAAATTTGTATGATCAATTTCTTATGTTGAAATGCTTTAGAGTTTGTTCAAGTTTGGTGTTTGGATTTATTCAGTGCATTGGGCCTTGTAATATTTTCTAGTGAGAAAAGGGGACATTGTTACCTAGCAGTGTGTGTAGCACGGATAGGTCCTGTATTTTTGTGCGGTTCTCTTCTCTTCTCGTCTCTTCTCTTCTTTGTTTCCCACTTATTCAAAATACTTACTAGCTGCCAAATGGTTTATCCGATTGCCACGCAAATTGGTCAGAAAGAAGAAGAAACCACTGACACAAGGTCCCTATAGGGTGGACACAGATTTGGGTTCAAAGGTCCATGGCCAATTAAAGGGGATTCTTTGGAAAATTTTCGGAACTCTATAAAAGCCTTCTTCGCCACAGAATAAGGGCCATGATACCCAGATGTTATCAGAAGAAGAACCATTGACCAAGACCCCTATGGGGTTTACGCAGATTGGGGCGGTGCAAGGCCATGTGGGACGAATTTAAATGGGCATTCTTCAAACATTCTATAAATTCCTCTTGTTCCACAATCCCATTGCTATAATCACAAGACGTGTTCAGAAAGAAAAGCTGACCCAAGGTCCACATGGGGTGTTCACAAATTTGACGAAGGTCATTAAGGAAGGTCATTAAGGGGACAATTCCGGTCGGAATTCAAAAATTCATATTTGCTATATGCCAATGGCTGGGTAGCATGTACGTGACCATACATATGAAGCAGCTTGCGACCCTTCACCAAAAAATGTGCTCAAATGGGGTTCAAAGGTTCATTTAAAGGGGAAACTTCGGTCTTAAGTGAACAAATCTTCAAAAAATATATTTGTAGATGGCAAAGTTGTATGGTCACCATGGCTCATGAATATTTGAGCAGCTTCAGACCTCTCACCCCCAAAATTTGGGCTCGGCATGGGGTTCAAAGGTCATTTATTCCCCACGGCTAAGGTTCGTGCTCTCGAGCACAATTCGCCTCTAGTTAATTTTGGCCTTAATCTTATTTGGTATTTTGCAACATTCAAATTTCTATTGTTAATGATTGGGTAATAAAGGCATACGACCCTTCAGATGAAATGGAATCGTCGACCGCCCCAAAAACTTTTAATGAACTGACAGGAATAAAAAAACAAATCCTACTATAGTTTGCAAGGCTTCAAAGCATTTGCTAGAACTAACTCTAATGTTTTTATGTGCATTATTAGACTCTGGCAAGACATGTCTGTCAATATTATTGGGTATGTGAGCCGAGTAGAGGCAACGGGGAAGCAGCGTTGGAGACTCGGGGTAGGGAGGGGCTGAAGGTAGAATTAACGACGTGATGATATTCAGAAATATCCAATATCGCGGGATAAAACGAGATGAGACGGCTTATCAGCCTAAATTCCATTTGCAATTTTATCCATTTCCTTTGATCAGATCAACAGTTTTGTGAAATGTAGGCCTATGTGCTGTTGTACATCGCGTGCACACGGCTCTATAGAGGCTAGCAATGCATTCCGAATGATTTTGAAATTAGCAATCGCATAAATTTAACAGCAAATTTATGTCCACCTATTTAACAAGCCTAATTAATATTGCTTGTGTTTGAAAATCAGTCTTCAATAACAAGGATTTGGCTTAGGGAATTGGATTGCAGGGTTCGCCCAGTTTCTTCCACAGGCGGAAAAAACGTGTTTTTTTCCGCGAGGTTTTTACACTTGGAAGAAACAGGAAAACAGGTTTGGTATAAATCTATCGGCACATATATAATGAAATATCCCTAAAAAAAAACGTCCCCAGATGTTTTTCATCGGCCATTGGAGTATTCCTTGGAAAAAAATCAAGATGTATTCCGACCAATATACAAACTGTACAACGATCATGGAAGCTACCAGTTTATTCCCCGTGGTAATTTACAACGCCGCAGAAGTACCGAAACAGAAGACAGCGCGAAAGAATCCATACGCGCACATATATACGTGCAGCAAGCTTGCAACAAGCCTCATCCTTTTGGACTTCATTGAGCACAACAAAGGATAGGAGCGAAGTTTGTTTTACAAAATTTTTGATTGCAAAAAAACTCACCCTTTTTAAAACCTCAGTGATGATATGAGAAAAATGTTAAGAGAGTGTTTTAGATATCCATTTTACGATTAACAAAGGTTTTAGTTGGCCTTACCTCCTCTAAACTAAACACTAAACAATCCATGAAAACGTGGACAATTTAAAAGGGGGGTCGCATAATATTTAGTTTTATCGCAGTCGCCCACTTAACCACTGATCTCTATTCAATGGATTGGCTACACAACAGTAATTGTATCTTAGATGAATGGAGCAACCGGCTGCGATGCTCTTGGTTCTACCGAACCATACCATTCCAGAGGACACGTTTATCCCGGGGCAAGTTTTAGAGAGAGAATGCATCCCATAAGCGCAAATACAATGAGCTCACTGAATTGGCTTGATTCCTGTAGTAGTTTGTCGCGTAATACACATTTCAATGGAGGAAGACAATTTTCGTATAAATGACCGGCTTTAACCACCTGCTTGGGCTCTCTTTGGATGACCAATATGGCCATCAGTTCTTCAATTACGAAAAGCCCAGGTTTCCAATTCATTGTATAGAGATCAGGTGTTCGAACATCACATCATCGCGGTTCAGCATCTAATACTTTTAAATGTACCGAGAGTAGCGCTCTGTGTATGTGGTAGAGTTTCCTAATTTTATTTTTTTAAAAACTATATTTCCAAGAATTACCAGGCTTCATTTATAAAATGGCACAAATGTATTGCCATTTTTTGTGATAAATTTATATATTTTTAAAAGGAAAAAATGTTTAAATTATTAAAGCTGTTGTTGTTGTTTTAAGTCTAAGTTAAAAGGAAACGCCATAGTCTTTCATACAGCCAGAACTTGACTAACACCGATTATCTTTCATTTGTTGTGTGAAATTGAAAGATAAAACATGGCTTGTGACAAAACAAACCGATAGCGATAAATAAAAACGTTGGCGGCTTCCTTTAAATCGTTCTCTACTGCTTCAAAGAGTTGGAAAATGATGTTTTCTCGCAAGGAATACTCCAATGACCATGAAAACCATCTAGTAAGTCATATTTAGGGATATTTAATTATATATGTGCGATAGATTTATACCAATTAATCCTTAAAAGTTGCTTGTTTGATTTAAAGTGTATCATATTTTTAGCTTATGAGAACCTGACACTTGCACATACAAATATCAAGTTCTGTGTGAAACAACTTGCTGTGTTGATGTAATAGGAAGCGATTAAGGCCAAAAAAAAAGCAAATTTGTCTCAGAAAGAAATGTGAAAGTGGAATGCGAAATGCGTTTTTTTTTGTTTTGTTTTTTAGAACAATGCTTAAGCAGTGGCAACACAGTTTTGATTTCTTTCTTTTTTTTTAATGTATTTTTTGGCCCACTTTTTTCAATTTTTTTTCGGTTTTTTTCTAGATTTTGACCAACAAAAATAAAAAGTGAGGTAAGTAATAAGTAAAGTTATAAAAACCTAAAAAAAAAAATATGCGGTCAAAAACCAATTTTAAACATAATGCGCGCGATCTTCTCAGGAAAAACTTGTTTTTTCTTGCCTAATTCATATTACAATGCACTATTCATTACTGTGCTAACATTGATGGTTTTAAGCGCAAAATACTGATCCTCATTCGAAAATAAAAGAAATCTTGAGCTTTCTAAGTGCGGGTTCAAGGAACTTGTCATGATTTGTCATCATTTATTCAAAAAGGAAGAAAACAACCAAACATCATTCCAGCTGTCAGCTGTGATGGGGCAAGCTTTCAACTAACAACTTTGTGCAGAAATTAAAATCCGTAACATTTGCTTAAATGTACATGGCACTGATCGCCAATAGGTGCATGCATAAGTGGTCGTTCAAATATGGTGGAGATATACATTTGTCCCACAAATTTTATGTTCAAAAGTCAAATATTTCAGGAAGTACTGAATGTTTGCAAACAAAATTGGTGTCATTTTGTAGCTAATTTTGTTCTTTCTTTAATGCAAACGGTACCATTTCATTTTGAATGGATATAATAGCGAAGTTACGTTTAACATTGTCCAAGTATGTCAGTGTGGAGTCGGTGGAGGAGCAGTGGTGGAGGAGCAGCCATAGACTTACACATAAAAAACTGAAAAGACACCAAAATTTCGACCTTGTACCTGAGAAAGTATTACCAGTTAAGGAAACATAATTCTTTCATAAAGCATTGTTGCATACCTAAAGATGCCAAATTTGCAAAGAGAAACACCAAGCATTTATACAGGGTGAGGTAAAATATACAGGGTGAAAAAAAACAAAAATACCTTGTTGTGACCCCCCCCCCCCCCCATAATTTCTAAATCTCGTTGTGGTCTTCGTTTAAAAACAGTCTTAATCTTGTGGTTATACAACAATGAGACTGGTTATTGGCCATGGTCATGTTTTTCAAAACACAAGAAATATTGATATGATAGATAATTATACAGGGTGGTTTCAAATTGATGGGTGTGGATGTATTTTCTGACCATTTTTTGTGTATTTAAAAATTCATTTTCAGCATTGCATATCAGTCACAGTAAATCTTTATTTGTACCTGTAGACAATATTTAGAAGTGTGAATATGTGGTTAATGCGATTGTAGGGACAAATTATGCTTTATACATCAGTTGTAATTATTCAGATTTTTTTTGTGTATATGTGCAGGAGGCCCTGATTTTAAATGTGAGAAATACAGAAGGATTGCCATCAATTTTATCACCCTATATGATTTTATCAAGGAATGCTGGTGTTAGAAGAGGCTTACACTATAGAATTTCTGGATACAATGTTTACTAATATTTATTGGTTCAACTTTCCATAGCATTACAGACACTTGAGCACCAAAGTTTTGCTTTTACAGGGTAATTTTATTTTGATCACCCGGATAATCAAAAAGTTACACAAGAGTATGGGTTTATATATGTTTAGAAAGCAATTATTACCAATGACCAGGAAAAAGATTTACTCTGAACGTAGTATGAAAAAAATCTTTTTAGAACCATTATTTTACACTTAAAATTAGCATAATTTTGACCACCCTGTATATTTAACACAAGTATTTGAATTTCTTCCTTGCTTGTTTGAAGGTCCTAAGTAATACCTTTCTGAATCCATAATTTATTTTGATATACATATCATTCAGAAAAAGGAAACCACACAGTTCACCATGACAAGAAAAAAATGAAACTGTTTTGTTGTTTCACCCTGTTAATTTCTGACCCACCCTGTATAAACAAGGTTGTACTTAGCTGATTTGGCATCAATGTAATATAAGCTTTCCCAAAAATGTATACTTTAATGTCTAGAAGGATTGATTAAATGTAAACTATGATTGAATGAAAAAAAAAAAGGCACAATATTTGTTTATTTGCTACCATGTAATAGTTTTTAGGACCAACTTATGAAAAGCCGACTCAATAGCCTCGTCCCCAGCAGTCCAGATTTTACCGGAAAAGTGGTCAACATTGTGGTTCAGAAGAAAGAAGAAAGCTAAGAAAGCTTAATATTTTTGCATTTACCCTGAGAAATCTTGTTCCAAGGATGGTTGGTTTTGGAGTAAAGAGCGAAATGTGTCACATTTTGGTATTGACCAATATTAATTGGTACACAGTACTCTATGGGCTACAAAATTCATGTTTTAGCTATCAACATCAAAAAACGGGGATTGAAATATCGGCGCGAAACTTCAAAGAGGGGGGGGGTTTGGGTGAAAGGGCCAATCTATCAAGATGAAAACTTCACATTCTTAAATCGGGCATCCCCCCTTTAAATCATTTGTATTCAATTTTTTTACCTTGTTTCAGAGAAGAAAAACTTAGGGTCAACGACCCTATTATATCATAATGTAAATGGTTAGTTATTGTGAACGAGGAGACGGGTATTTTGTTACTCAAACCCGAATCTCCATCGTGGAGGTGATAAACATGGATTATAACATGGCTCGCACCCATACGGGCCATTTGTAATATCTTGAGTTAATGGTTTGATGAAGGTCTATACCATATCCATTGTCACTGATTATTTTGAAAGAGGAATACTGTGACATTTTATTTCCCTTTTAAGGAAAATGTGCAAGTTTTATTTGGGGCCACATACGGTTATGTAATGTAATAATTATCAATAATTTATCAATAATTTACACCAGATTTTGTCTTCATCCCTTTGGAGGGACTCAGAATTTGTTATACAGCTTGTTATTTGGTCTTTACGCCACATAATTACAATGAAGAACTAGTATTTCGCGGTTTTCGGCTTTCGCACTCACTATATTCAAGAATATAAGTGTGGGAAACTCCATAAAAAACAAAAAAAAAAAAAAAAAAAAAAAAAATTTAGGGACACCCATCACATGCACAGACAGAATGCAAAGTGGTCCTGACAAGCTTATTGCGAATCAAACTTGTATCTTTCTGGGATCTTATGGGTAAGAAAAAATGATATTTTAAGGCTTGGCTTGCCACTTACTATAGTGTATCGGAAATGGATTTGTTGACATTACCATTTTTCACTAAAGTATCAAGTTTGTTTTAATTCTTTCAACAAAGCGTATCTTTGGGTATCAAGAATGATCCAAGTATGGAGGCTGGTTTGCATTCCGAGGACGCCAACCCCTCATCTTTAAGACCATCCACTGTCCAGATGTGCCAAAGCCGAGACTGCCCAAGCTCTTGACACCGTGCAGCCATCATAGCCCTTCTCTAACAACACCACCGTGCGACTGTCGCGGACTAAGAACAAAGGGCAAGGACCCGAAGAAATAGGAATTGTACCACCCACCAATCTTCGATCGTTGAAAAAGCGTAAAGAACAAGGGGGAGATTTCCACTCGCTTCCACACCCCACCACTCTCTTCTTTCTCTGCTTGCGTCTATTTCTTTTTCCCCCATTGTCCTTCCACTTCTCTTCCCTATCGTCCTGTCTCTTTTTTTCGTCCGGAGCGCCTCATCTGCTATCACCGCGACAATCTCTCACCCCATTTGTTTCACCGCCACCCGCACCGCCCAAACTCCCCATGTCTCTCCCTGCCCCCATTTCCCCCTCCTCTGGTGACTCCTACCTCCCATCCACTTATGGACCCTTGTACATCCGCACCTGCCCTCCCCCCCCACCCTCTCGCCGTTCTTTTTATCAACCCGTTCCAGCCCTTCTCCTTCTCTTCCTCCTGCCTCTCCTTTCCTCTTGGGCCCTGATCTCCTTACAGCACCCTCTTATTATTTCTGCCTCTCTTCCTTCTCTTCTCCCTCCCCCGTTACTTCTGTTTTCACCGTCCCCCCTAGCTCATTCCTCCGCCCCACCCCCTTCCCTTGATCACGCATACGCCATCCCCCTTTTTCTAATTGTTTTTATTTTCCCGCCTGTCCTCATTCCTCCCTATTTTTTACATTATCCTTATATCATTACGCCTTATGGCCCCAAGGCACAGTAAAATCACCATTATTTTCGATCTTTCTCGGCCCCCCGCTCCACGTTCTCCAAGTAACGTACCCCCTCATCCGGGTAGCGGACCAAAACTCCCGTTACCTCACCGTCTCTTTACCTGCCCCAACACCTCATTTGGACTACCAGCCGGAATACCATTCCCCCCATCCGTTACGTTGCTCTTCCTCTACGTTAAGGTGTTAACTCCTTTTCTGATTACTCAACATCTACATCCTAGTCTGATCTAATATCCACCCAATCCTTTTCTTCTCACAGTCTTATCCCATCCCCGACCGCGTCTCCCCACGTATCTACCCCATTTCTATCGTCTCAAGCACCGTTCATTAATCACGTACTTTACCAAGATGGAGCATCACCAGCCACGCCCTTGTCCGATCACCCCCTCCGCCCGACAGCTCGTCGAGCCACCATGGGGCAAACCTACCTCTATTTCCCAACTATATCCCCAACGCTTCTCCTCCCACACGGGCATTATCTTCGATTACCAAAACCCCCACAACTTGTCAAGACCCCTCGCTCCCCCACGAAGGTACATTTACAACCTTCCCTGGCCTACAGTGCTATCACTTGTCTTCTCCATCCGCTCTTCACAACCCTACACTCGCACCTATCCCGCCTTTACTTTTTCCCCGCAAATTCTCTTTTTCCCCCCGCAGGTTCAGAGAGTTTCGTTCGCCCCTGTGAGCCCTTCCAGTAGCCCAAATTTTCCACACACCTTATACGTACTCTCTTGGCGTTTTACACAAAAAAATGAGACAAATTTCAACTGGACGAGAGCCGTGACATGGGCCAGTAGCGGGTGCATGTGAAAAAATAGTTGGTTAATTTGGAGGAAAATAAGACGGACCCAAATATCCTGGGATTACTCCAAAAACTATTAAATAAGACCCAAGTTCGTATTTTTATTTATTCATTTATTTATTTATTTATAATAGTTTGGTGCCGGTCAAAAATAAATTGAGAACAACAATAAGGACCAAATTATAACCAGCAGGTGAGTCACCAGAGTATCAAAAATCCATGCAACAGTATTAACATGAACAAATCAAGTTTCAGGAACAATTTATTTTATTGCTCCAGGAACACATGTAGGTCACTGTTGCCATGGGCCATTCCGGTCACAGCTGTGACCTAAAACCGGTAAAATTTTTACTTTCACCATTTTTTTGTCAACGTAACCAATCTGTGTTTACGTTTACAATTATTACTAACCGTGAGTCCAAACCTAACTAAAAAAATATTTCCACTTTCACTTGATTGGTTATTTTGTCAGGGGGGCAAATAAGTTTGGTATGTGTGTTGACCATCAGAAGGTAAATTAAATGTAACCACAAAACCTGGTTATTATAAAAGAATATTCACCTCTTATGTTTCAATTGTGGTATGTATTTTTCTCATCAATAAAATGGCTATACCTAAATTTAAGGCCTGTGAAAGTCAATTCCGAGTTATCGTTACTTCTTTTTTCCTGGTTGATGAGGTAACTTTTTCAGTTGCATATTTCATCAGATTTCATTATTGGAACCAAAATGCTGTGTTGTTTAAAAGCCACAAACTGATACGAAAGGTATGGTCTGTAGAAAAAAAAGCCTGGTTGGTTTGGTTTTGCTTAAAGTTATCAACAAATATTGACTTTCAAAAAGAATATGTTTCAATTGCCCCTAAACTTGGTGTGGAAACGCGATATTTTGAAATAATGAATTTTTAGGCAATCTTGAAATTTTGATGGGGGTTATTTCCTAGTGTCCAAAAAAGCGATGCGGACGGGTGGTGGGTAACGATAAACTCAGAATGACTTAATGCGCCTAATCAGATTAGCCTTTTACTTGTACCCACGACATTTGGAAAATCCATGCAACGACTCATTTTTGACTTGTGAGAAGTGGTTATTTTTTTAAAAAGTGGTTTATGGAAAATCATATTAAGGAGCAGAATTTTGTTAAGTTCTTTTAAGGATTCTTGTTTTGACAAAGGCAAACCTGTTTAGGGGTGCCTGATGTAAACTGGACGTTATGATTATATGCCGTAATGATCATGGTAGTTTATCATGTAAACAGTAAAGTTTTGTGTATGATCTGTACATGAGACAGCATTCCATTCCTAAATGTTATACATCTCATATGCACGTGACTGTTCTTCTTTGTTTGTAAGATAAAGATGGGACTGTTAGCTACTAAAATCCCTGACGAGTTCATTAAAAGTAGATTCAATATTTTTAAGAAATTACCCCAAGAAGTCAAGTAAACACGCAGGACCCATTAACCAAATGAGGCATAGTCGGGTCCACACGCGTAAGGCTGAAAACTCGGAGTTTCAAACCTCTGGAGTGTCGATCGGGGTTTTGGCCGTGTGGACGCATTAGAGGTTTTAAACTCCGGAGTTTTATGAGGGTCTAGCTGGGGGGTTATCCCCCTAAAGAACTACTAGGGGGTGATGATGAATGAATGAAACTAAAATCCAATAACACTCGGAAGGGTTTGGAAGAGTGTCGTGACGTGTGACAGACTTTTCGGGGATAGTGAGCGGAGGTGACTCGCACAGGTCTTTTGTGACAACTTCCTCTGTTGAATATAAACGCGCGAAAGTGCACGGGTTCCGGTATGGTGACTTCCGGTCTCACTCCGATAGAGAGAGAACGAGGAGAATTCGGTCAGGGATGAGTCAGAGTTTTGGTAATCGTGTGGACGTTAATTTGGAGTGAAGTAAATAATTGATTATTTTCCCTCTGGAGTTTGAAACCTTTGGAGGTTTGTGACCGTGTGAAAAATGGCTATTATTTAACTACAATACGCACTGAATGTTTTGTTGTCCAGAACCCCAATAGGAATCTCTAGTCCCAAGCACCCATTCTTTTTTTTTAATGACGCTACTGCACACAGATATTAACATATGAATGTTTCCATTGGTAAAAAAGCCTAAAAACATGCATTTTAACACACTTTAACAAGACCGAATTAGGAATGTATGATCAACAAACTCTTCGTAGTCAAATAGACAGCATTGGATTAGAGCTAATGATTCATCATAATTTTGTGACAAACACACAGAGTTATCTTAACCCCACATTTAATGACAGAATGAATATAAGATCCTGGATGCAGTTTTGGTGTTGAAAACATAGGTCTTTACTTTATAAAGTTGAGAATGTTTGTAAAATATTTTCATCAGTAACAAGCAAGTGGCAGCCCAACGCATTATCATTTTAGCAATGTGGAGTTTGTCTATGACTTAGTCATGTTTTATCCCATCTTAAAACATGTTTTTATCACCAATAAATGAATAATCTTATCATTATCAGGTAAGTAATAAAGTATGTAAAGGCAGTCATTTGACCCCCAGTAGAAGTGTTCTGCAAGAAATTTGGGGAAAGTAAATGTTGATGAATCATATTGTAATATTTGCCATTCTGTTCTTATTGCCAGGCTTTGTGGTTTACCAATCTAATGTTTTATCCCCCGGCTTGAAAAAGCAGAGGGGGATCTTGCAAGGGTAAGCATGTCCGTATGTATGTGGGTATGGTTTTGGTATGTATTTTGTATGTGTGTTCCAGTTTGGTGTTTTGGTTAGGTTCGTTTTTCTGGACGTTCTCCTTCGAAAAGTTATTAAGTCCGATTTAAACCAGACTTGGGGTAGGTTAAGGTGCAATAGGGGGTTCCTTCATGTGTGGATTTTCAAGGTCATCGGGAACCAGGTCAAAGGTTAATCGAGGTCTGCCAGACTGCCTCTGGCCAGAGGGGCATGATGAAAGTTGGCTTGCTGTTATTTTTTGTAAAATGGGTTCTGCAGGTTAACTGTTTGTTGGGGTCATATATTAAAAAACATTGGACCTACCGTTATTTGAACTTTTCGGGATATTGAGCTCAACAGAACATCTACCTTACAACAAAGAATAAAGTATGACTGCTTTTGTTAAAAAACTGTATGGTGTGCCTGCCACCATGTGTTGCGGTTTTTTTGGGGACACACAAGGGTTAATATGTGTGTCAGGGTGTCACATGACTTTGCAGCTTCAACACATAGATATCTTAATAGAAACTCTTAAATCTACAAAGGAAAAAAATGAGATGATAGTGATCTCTGATTCTATAGAAATGTTATCCAGTGGCGATATAATTGTACACCTGCATTCATAATACTTGCACTGTTTTCATGTGATTGTGCTGCAACCTTTGTATTTCTTTTTATACATGTGGTGTAATGGTGTTGTTGGCGGAGTGCAGAGGCGTTACTTCATTAAAGGTGCAACGAGAGATGTCATATCAGGTGTCCCCAAAAAAAATCTCGAAAGTTAATGATTGTTGCCCGGATGTTAAAGTTCCACCCAAAATATCCATCTGAAAGGATTAGCTGACACAAATGGTTTCTTTGTACAAAAATTGTGAAATTTCTAATTTCGTATAGGAGGCAAATACGAAATTCAGACCGATGTTTTTAAATTGAAATAAGCAAATCAAAAATCACCTTTTTTTATCTTTTTAAGACATTCTTAGCCAAATACAAGGTAAGAAATTGTGGGTTGTCTAATAAAAATGCTATATGACACAATATTTGGGGCCTCCAAAAATCTCTCGTCTGCACCTTTAAGGTTCCAAGGGATGATGGGTTCAAGGTATAAAATTGAATGATTTGAAAAGAGTGGCATATTTTCCAGAAAAAAATTATATCAGCTTTATATAAGACCTTCATTCTGCATTATAGTTTCTCCCAAATTGATTGGCCTCATAATATAACCTTGGCCAGTATAATGATAAACTTTCTCCAACGGCCCACAGTCTTTTTCTGTCCAATCCGGACTTATCACAACGCTTTATGTTTAACAGGGTAACTTGTAAACAATGTTGAAGGGGCCAATTTCGTGAATCCACAACCTCGCCCCCCTGATTTTACCTAAAAAAAGTTGAGATTTTTTATTCATTTGAACCGCTAACCTTAATATCAGCATGCATCCCAAGTATGGAGGCTGGTTTGCATTCCGAGGAGCACTCATCTTTAAGACCCTCCACTGTCCAGATTTGCCAAAGCCCGAGACTGCCAAGCTCTTGACCACCGATGCAGCCATCATAGACCTTCTTAACAAGTTGAACGAAAACTGGAAGGATAATACATTCCGAGATGCCATCCCGCCAGTGGAGCGGTACTCCGAGGAGCAGATCAAGTACTTTGACACACCTCCTAAGGATCGTGCTAAGCTCTTGGGTTTACACAAAAAAGTGAAGACAAATTTCAACTGGACGATAGCCGTGACATGGGCCAGTAGCGGGTGCATGTGCATAAAATAGTTGGTTAATTTGGAGGAAATAAGACGACCCAAATTATTCCTGGGATTTACTCCAAACTATTAAATAAGACTAAGTCAGATATTTTTATTTATTTATTTATTTATAATATTTGGTGCCGGTCAAAAATAAATTGAGCAACAAACTAAAGGACCAAAATAACCAGCAGGTGAGTCACCAGAGTATCAACAAATCCATGCAACAGTATTAACATGAACAAATCAATGTTTCAGGAACAATTTATTTTATTGCTCCAGGAACACAATGTAGTCACTGTTGCCAATGGGCCATTCTTCGGTCACAGCTGTGACCTAAAACCGGTAAATTTTTACTTTCAACCCAATTTTTTTGTCAACGTAACCAATCTGTTATTACGTTTTACATTATTAATAACCTTGAGTCCAAACCTAACCAAAAATAATGTTTCCACTTTCACTTGATTGGTTATTTTGTCATGGGGGCAAATAAAGTTTGGTCATGTGTGTGACCATCAGAAGGTCCATAAAATGTAACCACAAAACCTGGTATATAAAAGGAAGATTCACCTCCTTATTTGTTTACATTGTATGTATTTTCATAATCAAAAATGGGCTATACCTAAAGTAAGGCCTGTGAAGCCAATTCCGAGTTTATCGTACTTTTTTTCCTGTTGATGGGTCACTTTTTCATTTTTCATTATTTCACAGACCTTTCATTATGACCTAAAATGTGTGTTGTTTTAAAAAGACCAAACTGATACCGAAAGGTATGGTCGTAGAAAAAAAAAGCTGGTTTTGCTTCAAAGTTATCCAAAAAGATTGCTTACAAACAAAAATATGTTTTCAATTGCTAAACTTGGTGAAAACGACGATATTTTGAAAAAATAATGAATTTGTTGCAAGCTTGAACATTTTGATGGCGGTTGTGGGATTCTAGTGTCCAAAAAGCGATGAGGGGCAAGCCGCGGGTAACGCTTAACTCAGAATCGCTTCATGCGCCTAATCAGATAGCCTTGTTACCTGATACCCATACATTTGGAAAATCCAGGCCACAAGACTATTTTGACGTGAGACAGTGGTATTTTTTTACAAAGGGTTTTATTGAAAATTCACTATAAGGAGCAGAATTTTGTGAAGTTCTTTTAAGGATTTTTTGTTTTGCCAAAGGCAAACCTGTTTAGGGGGCATGATGTAACGGACGTATGATTATAATGCCGTAATGATCATGGTAGTTTATCATGTAAACAGTAAAGTTGCTGATCCGTCATGAGTAAAGCATTCCATTCCTAAATAGTTTAGTACATCTAAGTCATGCAGTGACTGATTATTCTTTGTTTGCTTAAGATAAGATTGGACTGTTAGTAAAAATCCCTGAAGAGTCATAAAAGTAATCTTCAAGATTTTTAAGAAATTACACCCAGAAGTCAAGTAACCGCAGGACCCATTTTAACAAATGATGGCACTAGTCGTGTCCACACGGAGGCTGAAAATCCGGAGTTTTCACAATATGGAGTGTCGATCGGGGTTTGTGGCCGTGTGGACGCATTTGGAGTTTTAAACTCCGGGTTTTTATCGAGTGTTCTAGCGGGGGTTATTCCCCCTAAAAAAACTACGGGATGAAACTCAAACTCCAATACACGAAGCAGTGTTTTGGCGTGTCGTGCCGTGTGGACAGCTTCGGGGGGGGGGCTAGTGAGCGGAGGGACCTCGCAAGGTCATCTTTTTGACAACTTCCTCTGTTTGAAATTAAAGCGCGGAAAGTGCACGGCTTCCGGCTATGGTGGACTTCCGGTCTACACTCCGATTATGAGAAGCGGGGAGAATGGTCAGGTGGATTGATTTCAGAGTTTTTTGGTCAGTCGTCGTGGGGGGGGACCGGTAATTTGGAGTGAAGTAAATAATTGATTTAATTTCAACTCTGGAGTTTGAAACCTGTGGAGTTTTGTGAGTGTGACATGGCTATTATAACGACAAATACGGCACTGATGTTTTGTGTCCAGAACCACCAATATGAATCTCTATGTCCCAAGCACATTTCTTTTTTTTTTTAATGACAGCTACTGCAACAGATTATTAACATATGACTGTTTCCTATTGGTTAATAACAGCTAAAAAACATGCATTTACCACACTTGTAAAAAGACCACCTACCCGAAGTAGGGAATGTATTGACAAACAAACTCTTCGTATTGTCCAAATAAGACAGCATTGGATTGGAGCTAATCATGCATCATCATGTTGTGACAACACACAGGAGTTATCTTAACACCAAATTTAATGACAGAATGAATCTACTGATACTGTAGTTGAGTTTTGTGTTGAAAAAACATAGGTACCTTTACTTTCATTAAAGTTGAGAATGTAACATATTTTCATCAGTAACAAGCAAGTTGAAGCCCAACGCTTTAATCATTTTATTGCCCAAGGTGGAGTTTGGTCTATGACTTTAGTCCCATAGTTTTATACCATCTTGAAACATGTTTATCACCCTAAAATTAATATCTTATCATTATCAGTTAAGTGATAATTATTTAAATGCCAGTCATTTGACCCAGTAGAAGTTGTTTGCAAGAAATTTGGGAAAGTAAAATGTTGATTGCAATCAATATGTATTTGCCTTCGTTCTTATGCCAGGCTTGGGTACCAGCTCTCATTTTTTATCCCCATGGCTTTGAAAACCAGAGGGGTGATATTGCAGGGTGCGAATGTCGTATGATGTTGTATGTGTATGTAGTGTGTTCCAGTTTGGTTAGGTTTGGGTGAGGTTTGGTTTCGCGTTTCCTTCGAAAAGTTTAAGTCCGATTTTAAAACCAGACTTGGGGTTAAGGTGCAATAGGCGGTTCCTTCGTATGTGGATGTCAAAGGTTATGGAACAAGGTCAAAGGTATCTGAGGTCATGTTCCAGACTGCCATCTTGCCAGGGGATTGATGCAAGTTTGCTGATGTATTTTTTTGTAAATGGTAGTTCTGCAGGTTAATTGATTGTTGGGGTATATCTTAAAAAAACTAGTGACCCTACCGTTATGACTTTCAGGGATTATTAGCTAAACAGTCACATCTACCTTACAACACAGAATAAGTAAGTGGACATGCTTTTGTTTTAAAAAAACTTATGGTGCCGGCCTCAAGTGTTGGTTGTTTGGGGACACACGGTATATGTGTCATGTGCGTCACATGACTTGAGCTTCAACATACCATTAGATATATTTAATAGAAATTAAAAATACAAAAGGGAAAACTTGAGATGATTAGCTTGATCTCTAATTCTATACAGATGTTATCAGTGGCAGATTATAATTGTACCCCTGCATTCAAATACTTGCAATGTTTTCATGTGATGTGCTGCAACCTGATGTATTTCTTTTATGCATGCTGTCTGGTGTGTTTTTTGGCGGGCGGCAGGCGGTACTTATTAAAGGTGCAACGAGAGATTCAAATCAGGTGTGTTGCGACCCCAAAAAAAATCGGAAAGTACTGATTGTTGGCCCTGATGTAAAGATTTCCATCCAAAATATCCCCCATCTGAAAAGGATAAGCTGACATAATGGTTATTTGTAAAAAAAAATGTGAAATTTCTAAGTTCGTATAGGAGCAAATACGAAATTCAGCCGATGTTTTAAATTGGAATATAAGCAAATCCAAAATCACCTTTTTTTAATCTCTTTTAAGACATTCTGCTAGCCAAATACCAAGGTTAAGAAATATTTGGTGTGTTTAATATAAACCTGCTATTATGACACAAATATTTAGGGCCTCCAAAAATCTCTCGTTGCACCTTTAAGGTCCAAGGGATTGTGGGTCAAGGTATAAATTGAATGATTTGAAAAAGAGGTTGCATATTTTCCAGAAAAAAATTATATTCAGCGTTATATAAGACCGTCATTCTGCCATTATAGTTTCTCCCAAATTGATTGGCCTCTAATATATATATAACCTCTGCCAGTATAATATAACTTCATCCAACTGGCCACATTCCTTTTTCTGTCCTAATAGCTTATCAAAAGCTTTATGGTTTAACAGGGTAACTTGGAAAACAATGTTGAAGGGGCATTCGTGATCCACAACCTGCCCCCCTGATTACCTAAAAAAAGTTGAGATTGTTTTATATTTGAACCGCTAACCTTAGTAATCCATGTGTACTAAGTCTTATACATATGCAAATTTGGTCGTATATGTAAGAAATGCATTTTGATTCTTCTATGCGAAAACGGAACAGAAAAAAAAAAAAAATACAGCACAGTGTCCTATGGGACAGTGGGAAACTTAAGCAATGCTCATAACACCAAACCTCAAGATCGGAAGAATCAACTAAATTTTTGTGAACAACCTTTCTCAAGGATATCTCAGAGGGTGTTTTGCGTCAATCCCACCAAAATGCACAGTTTTGGGAAATTCACCTCAATAGGGTCATGTGATCAATAAAAGTACTTTCTTACAAACCCAGACTTGAACGCTTATTTTAGCCCAGAAAGCGTTAGTACTTAGGGATTTGTTTGCATGATTTTGAAATGTCTTGTGGTTCTTGAACTTTTGGAACATTTTTATCCCTAAGTACTGACATGTGTTTAGTACAGTACGGTATAGGCACATTGCTATGCATCATGGGATTGATTCAAAACACCCTCTGAGGATATCTATTGAACCAGGAATAAAACAGAAGGTGCTGGAATCACGGAATGCACCCTTTAATGTTGTATACAATTTAGTGTTTCATATGAATGAGTTATTAATTGCATCATTTAGATATAAATATCCTGAATTCAAGTACATGTAACTCTGAAACAATGAACAACAATGAGTAGAAGTCAGTACTTCATCATATAAAGCAAAACAGCAAAAATATGAATATATTCTTGGTATATGTAAGAATATAGGATTTTGTTAAAACATTTGTGAAATCACA
Organism: Ophioderma brevispina; assembly: GCA_023653785.1. Lineage (NCBI taxonomy): Eukaryota > Metazoa > Echinodermata > Ophiuroidea > Amphilepidida > Ophiodermatidae > Ophioderma > Ophioderma brevispina. Next base: position 41,354 of record JAMKCH010000298.1, read on the forward strand.
AACGGAAATTACAGCACAGTGGCCAATATGGGAACCTACGATACAAGCATTTGGTCATAACACTATGTCACAAGATTAGAATCAATTGAAATTTTGAGCATTTCTCAAGGATATCTAGTGAATTATAAATACATGTAAAACATGATACAATGGTAGAATCATGTAAAACCCCTTTAATTTCTGAATTACTGAAATATACAGTGTATATTAGTGTCATAAAATGACTTTTAATAGTATGTATTTAGATGTATTTTAATTAGCTTTAAAACTATTTAAAAAAAAGCTAGGCATTAAATTGTTCTATGTTAGAACCAGAGAATTATAGCTTTGTAGATAATTTGAATGCGACTATATAAGCCAAATTTGATCGTGTCTACCATCATCTGATATGTTGCCAATTGTTAGGTCATCCGATGTAATCGGAAAAATCTTATGTCAACATGATTCGTATGTCTGTCTGTTGGTCTGTGTATGTGTGTCAAACATTTTGTATACTCATTTTAGTTGACACTTTTTCAACTTATTGTAGCTTTAGTGCAGTGATGGATAAAGTTCATATTGGTATGCTTACACATTGAGACAAGGGGTCGCATGTGATATAATAGATGAGGTTAAAGGCCATTTGCTCTACACTTATGGATATTATATTGCTCTAAACTCGGACAACCTATTTGGGACTACTGTCCCTACTCTTTTTAGCATTGAATAAAATATTGAGTATTGCATTTTGTAGGTTAAAACTATTTGTAGGATGTCATTTTTTTCAATGAAAATTCTTTTTATTTGCAATAGAGGTTGCTCATACTACTAAACTACTAAACCAAAGTTTTAAATCCGGTTTTATCCCCGTCAACGGGGGTGGCCGGATTCACCTCACATTCGCAGCAACCGCCCTTACTTCCTCCTTCCATTTCACCCGATTCAATGCATCCTCCATCCTCAACCCAACCCTCTTACTCTCCTCCTCCACTTGCTTCTTCCATGTCTTCTTTGGATGTTCCCTCCTCCTCAAACCTCCCACCTCAAACTCAAAAGCCCTTCTAATTAACACATGTTCGTCATCCTTCCTCAACACATGCCCATACCAACGTACACTATTTGCCTTCGCCAACCGGTGCATCGCCTCTTCCAAACCCAACATCTGCATCAAGTCCTCAGTCTTCATCCTGTCCATCAACTTCACACCCACACATCGCTCTCAATCATAATTGCTCTCTCTGTCCTCCTCAAAATCCCCATCTCATTTTCACTCAGACACCACGTCTCACTCCCATACAGCAGCACTGATCTCACACAACTCTTATACACCATTCCTTTCATCTTCAAGGATATCTTTAGTTCGCAATGCAACCCTAAAATACGAGCAAACCAGACGCATTCTTTTAATCGGAATGACGTTTTCGTTATGGACCGCTCTATTTTAGGTTTGCAGAAGAGTGTACTTAAAAATGTGTAGCAGCAGATTTACTGAGTTCACAATATAACTCAGATAAAATTATTCACCCAAGTTGTTGCTAATATTCTTATAATACAAATCATCGACAGTGATTTGCAAAAAAGGCGCAGAAATAAACAAAATATACATCTACAATTTGCTTTCACATGTTGAGTAATGGCGCTAGTATTGCTGCTGTCGTCACTGATGTGGAACTATACAATTATATATGGAAGGATTTCCCTGAATTTTGTACCTCATATACTAATTATGAATTTTATGCATCTATTATGATAAAAGACCTTCTCAGGTAAGTGTGTGCCTTGTTTTACGAGCGAGGATAATATGAAACCATTTTTATTAGCTCTGAATATTTGCGAAATCTTTTTTCTTCGGAGCCTATTCACTTACACTGCTACAGTTTATTGTATACGGAAATGCTTCTACCGTGTTGCGAGTACGCCCAAATAAAAACGTTCATCACGGTAGAAGTTCCTTTACTAGCGATATCTTTTCCCTTGCAACAACTCCCCACATTCCCTAAACTTCACCCACCCATACCTCACTGTAGCTGTCACAGCCGCCTCGCATCCACCACCCCCACTAACCTTATCCCTAGGTATGTGAACTCCTTCACTGACTCCACCTCATCACACAGCTTTTCCTCCTGTTCCATCATCCCTCTAGTTCCCTTCTCGCATCTTCTGCACACAAAATCTCTTGCCAAACTAGGAGTCACTCTCTTCATCTTTGTGCATCTCCCATGGATCCATTTCCCACACCACAGTGAATTTGCTTTTACTCTCTTCCCACACACCCCACATGGGTCTACTTTACTCAATACCACCTCCCTCTCCACCCCACTCACCAGCACTTTTGTCTTCCCAAGGTTTACCTTCAGACCCTTACTCTCAAAAGCTTTCTTCCATTTTCAAAACTTCTCCCTCAGTCTCTCCAATGTCTTGCTCATTAAAACCAAGTCATCAGCATACAACATCTCACTCAGCAAACCTTCTTTTGCACTCTCCGTGACTTCATCAATCACAATTGCAAAAATCAATGGCGAAAGTACAGAACCTTGATGCACACCCACCTTCACCTCAAACTCCTTGGACAAATCAGACCCCACTCTAACTCTTGTTTTGGCTCTTTCATACAAACTCATCACTGCTCTACTTCTGGTACCTCACTTCCTCATCGCCCACTCCATCACTTTCCTCGGTACCCTATCAAATGCCTTCTCCAAGTCTACAAAACACATATACAGCTTCTTCCCTTTAGCTCGATATTATCATATTATTGGAAAATATTCCAGGATTCTAGTTTAAATTTAATTGCCAAAGTACTGATATATTTTTTTGTAGGTTATCAAATGACTGTAATAGATGTACTCTAGATGTTTTTATGTCTTGGATATGTATTATAAAGGCAACAATATTTTATTTAATCTTTTTTTTTTTTTTTTTAATTTGTATTCCTAAGACAGACTTATATAGCAAAAGACTATTGCCTAAAACTTTAGCACTATAAACCCCAGCTAATGTGCCTTATTAACCATGTCAACTCTCCAGCTTAATATTTAGTAGGGTTTTCATTGGCATGTATTTTATTTTGAAATGTTATCACTTTATCACAATGTTGACATATTTTTAATGTTAATTGTAATTAATAAAATTTTACAATGTTATCATTCAAACTGACTGCATCCTATTATTAACTGTATGCTTTATCTAAATCCTAGACTGGACACACTGAAAATGTAATAGTTTTACCCACATGACCCAGGAAACTTATTAAAGCAATAATAGCATATTTTTGAACAATGCCCTCAATTTAAAAAAAAAATGTTGAAATTTTTGCACAGTTGCATTGGTAATTGGCTAGTAAACTATACCTGTGAATGGCAAAGGTCAAACTTCTCTGTTTTGCATAAGAAGAAATTTTGTAATTAGAATAATTAATATCAGAACCCAATAGTAATTAAAAGGTGCAACAAGAGATTTCAAATAACAGGTGTCCCTAAAAATTTGAAAATTCTGTTTTTTGCACTGGTGTAAAGCTCTCTATCAAAAATATCCCCATCTGAAAGGGATTAAGCTGAAAACTGTTTCTTTGGTACAAAAATTGTGAAATTTATAATTTCATATAGGATCAAATACGAAATTCGGCCTATGTTTTCTTTTGAAAAATAAGCATATACAAATCACCTTTTGTTTTCATTTCTAAGTTATTTCTGTAGCCAAATAAAAGGTAGGGAATCTATTGAGTGACTAAGCTAATGAAATCAGTACGCATCACAGAAAATATAGATGACTTGAACTTGAAATCTCTTGTTGCACCTTTAACAGCCACTGAAAACATTCCAATATGAAATACTGCGAAATAGTGCCATGTACGTGTCAATGCTCATCCATTAGCTGTTCTGTTGCGGTTCACGCAAGTCAAGTTAGGATCACCCATTGAATTAGGATCTAGGGTCTTTGAATCTCATTCCGTTTCCTTTATCATTTTGATCATTTATGAATGTGAGATTGTGCTAATGGACAGATCATTTTACAATTTCCAACAAACCGTTTGATTAGGATCGGAGATCTTTCAAATGCATATGGAAGTCTCCAAATGTGGAGTTGTCAGTATTTAATTTAAGGTTGGATCATCGGCCTACGGCGTGGTGCCCAGATCTCGTTGAAGGTCATTTGTCGTATAGTGGGACAACCTGATTTTGGTGAGGGGGAACTGTACAACATCGGTAATTAACTTTTTTGGGTTGACAAGTGCTACAAGAGATAAATATATTGTCCAATTCGCATAAATTTGAGCTTATTTTGAAGCCTTAATCTTCTTTTATCAAAATGCATATTTTTTTTTCACATACTTTTATCGTTGTCTTTTTAATTAAGCAAAATGATAACAAGTCATGGGAGTAGCCGCGGTGCGGAGCTGCGGTGCGCCTCCTGTTTAAGTCTATGGTAATTTGGGTTTTTTGACAGCTTACTATTTTTTCAAATGGTTGTAAATGCAAACAACTAGTGATTGGAGATTTATTATTCTTTGCAGCCAGTTCCATTACATATCCTTAAGTATAAAATCCAGTACTAAATGCAAATCCAACGCCATATTTATCTTAATTATGCTTTGACTTTAATTAACGTTAAACAACACCTGCATGTACTGGGAATTCATTTTCAAACTACCACAAAGCATTACCCAAACAAAATAAATGCTTTTAAGTCAATCTCAACATACATACATTAAATGCCCAAACTAACTTATTCATCTCTCATGAAATAATGGCATATAATTAGTTTACCAATTAACGAATTAATGTACTAATAATCCATTTTTGGCCATTTGATAGCCTATTCGCATGTTAGACGATGGTCCGTCATTCAACCAAAAAAGAATACAAACGGATAGGATTGCTGAAAGAACATACATTGGACTCAAATGAATTCTGGTTCCATAATAGCAAGTGTATTATATGTTGGATTATTTTACAAAATATTTTCAAAGGGCATATCTACTAACCACATCGATATGACCTCATTTTTATAGCATAAAACACCATATTATTTTGAACACTCACCCTTAAAAAGTGTTTCACATGTGAAAGTCTATGGGCATCTGTAAAACATGTTAATACTTAAATACATAACTGCTCCTATTTCTTACAATTAAAGGAACTTCACACAATTCAATCAGCCCTACCCAAGTCTGATCATAAGGTACAAAATGTACCCCCCAAATCCTAAAAAATATGCTATACATAAATCATGGGCGTCATTACGAGTTGATATCTACAATTTCTACCACCTGTACAAAAACTACTTACCTGCTAGATCGTTATGATTCTTTCTGAAGATTTCCAACAAGTACCAATGCTTTCTTACTTTTTTATAGGATAATTGTGTACTTTCTAATAAACACATGTTATTTTTAACACAAAAAATGTGTTCAATTTTGGCCACCCTGTATGTTGCTTGGTCAATAAGCTTGATTAGTCAAATTTTATATGGTTTGAAAGCCTATATAGTTCTGCCTGTAAGAATAGTTAATTATCTTGCAGGTAATACTTGTCTTCAAGATTTTTCATCAGGTAACATATTAAAGTCTGACTCAGAGATTTCGAAATATTATTTTTGGTGTAATAATGAAAAAATAGTCAATTGAAAAAGATAGTAACTAAAAATGCACAATTCGAAAATTTGAGATTGAATCGTTTTTTCGCTTTGATGCCCAGTAAACATTTATGTGTAGTAGTACGTCCCATAGGATACTGTGTATAACAAAATTCCGGATCCGGAATTTTAAACCAAAGTTGTGATTTTCTATATGAAGAATTCGATTTAGATAGCAATTTCACACAGTGATTAGTATATGGGACAAGCATGATGTACATGCAAGAAAAACACGATTTTTTTGGAAATTGAGGGGCCCTCCTCGGAATTCTCTGAGTCGGACTTTAAGGTGAAAAAAAAGGTGTTTTTGGGGTTTGCACCCTATATGTTTTCTCGCACACACTGTATATCAATGTCAACATTGCAAATATAGAGTCTTTACACCTTCAGCTCTTCAGAAATATATGGTTTTACTATTAGTGTGTACATCATTTTAATGCTATAACTAGGCAAATCAGAAATTGATTGACTTTACTGATTTTCCTGAGTAACGCTAGGGGTCCCCACTATATACGACACACGCCTGCCTGAAATTCTCATGAATGAAATGTTGGTATTGGTGAAAGAACGTATGGGCCAAAGTTTTAATTTTTTCCAAAAAAACATTTTAGAGAAATGTCACATAATGTGGTTTCAAAATTGCCATAGGGACTTTGTACAGGGACTGATTTTGCAGTATTAGAAAAACTCCAACATTTTATTCATTCTTCTCAAAGTAATTGAAGAGTATAAGATGGTGTTGTTTTATTGTTGTAGGAAATATCAAAAATCATAACACATTTTTCTTTTTCTTTCTGTGTCATCAAAAACAAAGAAATTGTAGGTAGCAACAAAACAACTTTTTGGATGAGTATTTCTAGGAAATACGTGAAGTTTACACTTTCAGAATTTTCCTAGAAGGAACTACCACTCCCTTGGTGATGAATAAGGGTCAATATGAAAGGAAATCAATTAGAAAAAATCTCTGTTAGATTTTGCAGATTGAGGTTTCTATTTGGAATAACAGGTGTTTTTAATTTTACCTAAATTATTTGTCACTAAATCATTTTCTAATAAATTAAACACTGATTGATTTAAAAAAGCCAATGATCGAGACTTTTAGGTATTTTGTTTATACACAACCTTGGAAGTTTATAGCTTAAAAGCATCTTCCAGTTAGGCTGGGAAAAAAATATTTAATGAAAAAAATTGGAATTTCAAAAAAAATAAATAAAACACTTAAACAAATCGCACTGTCTCAAACTTAAAAAATAGGGGAGGAAAGGTCAATCCTTACCATAGTCAATGTGGACTAAATGATTAGGGGATTGATTTTGGTCATTTTTCTGTAAGGACCATTTTATCCGAAATTTCTGTCCATCCATGTGAAAATAGTGCCACCTCATGAAAAATGACCTCTAACTTAAATTGCCTGAACAACAGAACTAACATGAGCATAGACACATATATACGTGGTGGTGCTATATTACCCATGGCTAGTCATAAATTGGAAGGACCTTTGCGGCAACCACTGAATACTTATCAGTAGATTGAGATTATCCTAAATACATAAATACTTCTTTTGTGATACATACATGGTTCATGCAAGCTTTACCTGGGGATAGGGGACGCTTCCATTCAAGATATAGTATTGTGGGCGCCGCTTAGCTGGCAGGACCACTTAAGCAATCCGTGTGCGGGTGTTGTATGTATTGTGTGTTGTGTGTGTCAAAAATTGTTAAGTTTTTTTTTTTTAATAAAATTGACCTCAATTGAAACGTTTAAAACTTTCAATGGAACCAAACTTCTGTCAAGGTGCACAATTTGGGATCCCTCATATGTGATGCGGTCAAGGTCCACATTGAAGGTCAAAGGTAATATGAGGTAAGTTGAAAAACATGGGCTAAAAAGGTAAAAATTGATCTAAATTGAAAACTTTGTGAAGTTCAATTGGAACCAAATTTTTGTCATAGGTGCATCATGTGACCTCAGATGTTCTGAGTGAGATCAAAGGTCACGTGCCAGGGTCAAAGGTCATGGGGCAGCCACAGCTTTCTTTCTTTGAATATAGCGAACGCGAAGCCGAGAACCGCGAAATTAGTTTAGCCGCCAGTCCAATGAAACTATGCAAAAAATCTCAATTTGAAATTAGGAGCATCTTCAAAAAACATGATGTTACGGAATCCATGATTTTTAAATGCATTCTATTGATAGCGGCAAATTTGCAACTACTTATATAAATGGACATGCGATCATCTGCGTTTTTGGTGATTAGTAACTAATCAATTTGGGGTTGGCCTTGAAGTGGCCAGTTTTTTACAGAACCACTCCAACAGAAGTGTTCATTCCTTATTTGGCGTACAGTACTTTGAAAAACGACCTTCTGACGGCTGGAGTTGCGTGGCGGTGCATGTATAGGTGCTCGTCGTGTAGTAATCACAAGGTTGTGGGTTTGATCCCATTATTATGCCAAAATTTTAATTTATTATTTTAGATTTTGCAACTGGAAAAATTCAGAGAGGGTTACTGGTCGGGCCCTAGCCGCTGGTCCTCGAAAAAGCCCATACTCTGAATTTTGATCACAAGAGTGATGTCAGATTTTCAAATGCGTCAATGCAAGCCAGATGTCATGAATCATTTATTTTGAGAACTGAAATGGATTCTCACATGCGGTGCTTGAGAAGCCATATACAATGTACCCTATGGTCAGAAAATGAGTGGAGAATTAGCTTGTTTGACAATTAGTGGGAGTTTCTGTAACCTGACCCCTTTTCCCTGGCACACTATGAATTCGGAAACCTTCATAAAGCACAGGTTTATTCCGTTAAGGTTTAAGGTTCCCAAAGTCATAAGTGTGTCAGAAAAGTGTAGGCAGATGAGTAGATAGAAAACTCCCACACTTAGCCTGACAGCCCAGGAAGGGGTATATATTTATACGAAAAAGTGCCGAAAATGCACAATGTAGGGGTGAAAGGGTGTGTTGAACCACAAAAAAATATATTAGCTGTTGGTCGCCCTGTGGCTTTCCCCGAGATATCCAAGATGCATCCAAGCTGAATGCAATAGATGATATAATCAAGTCAGTACTATATCATTATATACTGTGAATAAAATACGGGACCCAACAAATCATTTGTCACTTTTTAAAAGGGTTACTCTTTAAAGGGGGATGGTCCAAAAATTTAAGTTTTCCTCTTGATGGCCTTTACGCCAAAACCCATCTGTAAAGTTCGCACGATATTTCAATCCATTTTGATGTAAGAGCTTAAAACATGATTTGTAAAAACTTAGATACGGTGTAAGAATTAATAGGTCAACCAAAATGGGGCCGTTTTCGCTCATAACTTCCAACCAAAATTCTTTGGCCCTCAAGATTTCACAGGGGTATGATGAAAATAGTGGCTTTCTTCTTGATATCAAAATTTTGACCACTTGCAGGGTTCGGGTACCGAGGCTATATGATTCGGGCCATGTGGCCCTGTAATTTCAAAATGGCTGTGAAAACGGATAATTCCAGAATAAGGCTGATACAACTAAGTCTGGGATTTGCTAAATGCCTTGGTGGATGTTATGGCTACAATCACCTATCTTATGATCTGTAAATGATTTCCATTTTGTCAATTTATGTGACCAAATGACAGAGGACTACAAATTTGATGTGTTAAACTGGTATTATATCAAAACTTTCTCCAGGGTTCGACGTTTCTTCCACAGGTGGGAAAAAAAATGTGTTTTTTACGCGGTTTTTTCCACTTGCGAGAGATTTTCTCTTTTTTTCTTTTTTTTTTTTTTTTTTTTTAAAAAAAAGGTGTGTCTTCCAGTTTCTTCCAGCGGAAGAAACTAAAAAGTCAATTAAGAAATTTTATATTTTAAAGCCAATGACTTACACTTTTGGTTTTAAATATTATACAGTGAATGAATGAATATAGTGTAAATAATTTAAAATAACCATTCGGACCCCCCCCCCTCCCAACCTCCCCCTACATACCCCATGCAATGCCTAATTAACTAACATTGATTACAAGCCTAAATATAACAAATTACTGAGAAGAAATGATTCTAAAGACACTTTTCACACAGCAAGCCAAGCAGGACTTCCTTGTAATGTAAAGACTTGAACATCTTCAATTTCTTTAAACTAATCTTTAGTCTCCACTAACCAGGTTCTCACTATAAGCAAGACAAAGTTAAACCTATATGACAACAACATGTAAAACAAAAGACAATAATGGTTGACTTTATGACTTTGTTTAACATTAACAAATTGCCATACAGATTTAAAAGCTTTTTCAGTTTGCATCTACAATCTACAAAACTGTGATAGTATAAGACACATGGAAAGATTTGGGGAGGAAAATGTGGTTACAAATTTATTCTGTATAATTTGATTGCGAGACAAAACAAAATGGTGAACAAATTTACATATACGTGCAAGGTATACTAACATTGCTATTAAACTTGTAAATTTGAAGAAGAAAAAACAGATTGTAAGTAAAACTTAAGTAGCTTGATGATTTGAAGTGCAAAGCAAATGGAAGATTGTGAATTTAGTGTGTTGTTATATACATTTTTATTTATTCCAATTTATTCCAGTTTTTTTCCAGAAGAAACCCCTTTTTTCCAGTTTCTCCATTCTTAAGGAAGAAATAGGTTTCTTCCGGACGTTTCCGAACCCTGTTCCTCCATGTTCTAGTATCAATGATTCTATTTTTTTTTCTTAAATTCATAAAATCATTCTAAAAATTTTTTTAATGTAAAATGTGGATGTTTCTGGGATGAATTTGCAGCATTTTAAAGGTGACTCAGAGAATTTCCGATGAGGGCGCCCTCATTGTCAAATAGTGTTTTTGCATATAATAATTGTCACAGTGTACTAGTCACTTGTGTGAATTAGCTAAGCTCAAATCGAAGTCCTTCATATAAAAAAATCCACTTTTTATAAAATTTCGGATACAGAATTTTTGTGATAACACGGTATACTATGGCACGTAATACCGTACATTAAATGTTTACTGCATCAAAAATGAAAGATCGGATCATCTTCAAACTTTGGAAGTGTGCATTTTAGGTAAAATATCTTTAGTTCTAGTTGGCCATGTTAATTATACACAAAAAAAGTTATATTACCTAAATCTCTGAGTGGCCTTTAATGGTTTGCCTCCTCAAGGAACTCAACAGGTTTTGGGTCTTGCTCATCGCCAAGTCTGAAAAGTATGTGAAAAAAGGCCTACTTGCAAGGTCTTTAATGGTTTCACCAAATAAACTGGTAATAAAAGTGTCAAACCCATCGCGGCAGTGGCTGCGTCCTTTTTAACTGAGTGTAATCACTAATCACCCTGGATGAATACCCTGAAACTTTTTGATGATTCAAAAGTGAAAATTCACCTACACGTTTCTCCTGGTTTTCCCGAAATGTTTGGCTTTTTATCCAGGGTAAAAAGATGCCCTTTGATATTAGTTTACGTAAAAACGCTGCCACATACTTTTGAGAAAAAAATGGATTTGTGAAATTACCCAAACAAACACATAAAAATGCAAATACGAATATGTAAACTAAATGAGAATGCAAAATTGCAAACGTAATGCTGCAAAATTACACAAAACCACAAGCTAGTGTTAGATCCATCTCAGAAAACATTTACGCACAGACTGAGTGCACAAGTATCACACTAAACAATGCACAACTGCAAATTGGTATGTGTGCTGCATGGACCCTCTGTCGCCCTAATTTTGATTTGTGGCTATTGAAATTCAAATCTGTATCATGTTTTTTGAAAATTTTGATCACATTTTTGGCCGCCATATTGGATTACTAGAGCAGGCATTGCAGAGGATCGATGATTTCGGAATGCCTCATCATACATTCATGCTTTGTGGTTAACTCCAAGTAGAGACCAGGGTCAAGTAATAGTCACTTGCACGGCACAATTCTCTAACAGTGATATGTGAATTATAGGATGTTTTGAATGATTTCAATGTCCAGACTCATGCAATAAGGAAAATTAGTTGATGCCTTTTTGTGTATATCAAGCCTTCACTTAAATATTTGGTAAATGTAGTATTGATTCAACTATTATGAACTATAGCACTTTACTTTGGATGCCATCTTGGATATCTCGGGGAAGCAATGGCTCAAAGCTGGCGCAATTCTTTTTTGTGTGTATGGCATGCTCAAGGTTTAATAATTAAAAAAATCGTGGAATTTTCAACCCTAATCCGGTGTTTGTTCCATAATCCAAGATTTTCAAGTAGTGTAGAACCGATCGCATCAGAAGGGGGTTCTGAATCGCGCGCCAATTTGAAGCTTATCCTCACGATCTGGATCGGCAAAAAAGCTCCTCCCTACCGATCCCAACCAAATTCTACAAAGCCTGGAAAAAATGGCAAAAAATCATTTCAAGCTCACATCTGCCAAATGAAGACCGTAGGCCTATGTTTTTTCGATTGAATTTACTAGCATCAGACAAACAATCACAATGTGGTAACTACAAATATGAAGCGTCTGTGTTTTGTATTCACAATGTTCAAGTTGACATGAATTCACATGTCAGCAGTATCAGGGAATTTCCCGTAAATTCTTGATGAGATGAAACAGTGTTGCTGATTGGCCGAGGTATTCGTTTCATTTTATTAACAATTTACTGCAAGTTTGTTGGACAAATTTTGTAACAAACCTTTTCAACACAAGTCATAACAAAATATCTTTAGTTTTTGTCGTAAATTTATAAAGGAGTATGTGATGTTTCATTGTTACATTTATCCATTTGGAGAAATATTCTAGAATATTTCTAGAAATTCACGAACTTTCCAACCCATCATACATTGCACAAACCCAGAAATCAACTAATCATATATGGCTGCCCGGCTGTGTTTATCACTGCCGTCGGCCGACTGCAGAGAAGATGTGATGGAGGGGGTATCATGGAGCTCAGAGGACCTAGGTTTTTTTCCACGTTTCTGTGTAAAACTGATCGCATTTCAAGTAGATTGTATTTGATCATTATAGCGTAAGTAATAAAGAAAGTACATCAAAGTACATCAAATTTTAGAGAGCAAATTTTACAGTGTACAGAGAATACCACTGCAAATCCCATGGGTTACTGACATCACCAGCCGATCAAACCTAAACGTGATCGGAGATCGGCCGATTCAGAGGCAGTGTGGATCGGTTCTACACTATTTTCAAGGAAAACTTGGGATTGCTGATCGTAAAACCTGGATTTTGAAATTTTGGACATATAATTTGAAAATCTTGCGAGTTTCAACCAAAATTCTGGGTTTTCAGTCGATAATCCAAGATTTTCAAGAAAAAACTTGGGATTTTCAATTGATAATACAAGTTTTTTCAACGGGATATCCCCTAGTTCAAAAAGCTTGGATTATCAACATGAAAAAAACTTGATTTTCTATTTGATAATCCAAAATTTTAATAAAAATGAGCTGAAAACTTGGATTATCAATTGATATTTTCAATGCCCAATGTCTAGCAATTAAAAAACTTTGATTTTCACTTCAATAATCCAAGTTTTATTAATTGAAATCCATGTTTTTCTTTTAAATCTTGGATTATCATATAGATGTGGGTTGAACACTCTTTCAACACATACTGTTGTCAGCAGTTACAGTGATTTTCGTCTGAAGAAACCTTCGGGGATCTTGCCCTACAAAAATGTTCACACTGCTATTGGTGTATTCTTGTTCTACACTTTTGATAAGTTATGTGCTATTTTGTTGGCATAATATCACTAAGACAGAAAGATGCTATTATTATGAGGTCATACTGCACTAATGGGAGAGCAGCATTAAAGGAGAACCCGTATAATGTTAAACAATATACACTATAAAATAATTATTGACCACATTTCGAGTGGTTTCATAGAAAAACAGAATTATATTAACCCTAACAATGAATTAAAACCGTCTAGTCTGACCATGTGCTATTTAAAAATCGCGCTAGTGTATAGCATGTTATGCGATACGGCCGGCACGTTTGCGTCATACATGCCATAGGAAATACACATTATGAAAGCATGTGTGAAGGTGTAAGATGCTACTGTGCCGTCTGTATTACATATCCCATATACACTAGCGCGAATTTCAAATAGCGTGTGGTCAGACAAAATGTTTTTAATTCGTTTTATGGTTAGTATATTTCCATTTTCCCATGAAACCACTACGTATGTGTTCAATAATTGTTTTTATAACGTATATATATATTGTGTAAGTTATTCTTGATACAGGTTCTCCTTTAACAGTGAATGGCCCACACAAGAAAAGTGAATAAAGAAATATAAACAGTGATTCTCAGAACCTTTCATAGAATTTTTAATCATGGCATTAAATAGTCACAGAAAACAAAGTAATATTTAAGAGTCACATAAATTGGGTTACGGTGGTTTCTCTTTTGACACGAGAGCTCTCCCTATATATTCAATGATTGATCACCCTCATTCAAATGTCACATTAAGTACTGAATAAAGAAATATAAACATTGATTCTCAGAACCATTCATAGAATTTTTAATCATGGAATTAAATAGTCATGGAAAACAAAGTAATATAGTACCCTCATTTAAGAGGTCCATAAAAGGGGTTTCTCTTTTTTGGCACGAGAGATCTCCCTATATGCTCAATGATCGATCACCCTCATTCACATGTCACATTCAAGTACTGCTCAAACTATACTTTTTGATTACCACCAAATTGGCGGAAATCATTCGGTTGTTATCGTTCCGCGCGTAAAAGTAAACCAAATGTACTCGAGCGTTTTGCACAGAATCGTGCGCGCCATGCATGATATACACTCTGCGTCTCTTGCATTGCCTTGCGCCTACATTATTCCATATCAGTTCGCAATTATGAAGCCTGCCTATTTGGTGGTAATCAAAGTATAAGCATGTTCTTCCCCCTGAAAGCAGAATGTTTGTCATTGTTAAATGGAGCATTTTGTGATCCAGCAGCCTCATTCAAAGACTTGCCCAAAATATTGAGACTTTTATATTATCTGAATGGTTGGTTTAGGTATAGCATTTGTGCACAGGATTTGATCTATGAGAATTCAATTTTTTGTTAAACAGAAACATTATTGGCCAATGAGGATTGCAACATGATATCGAGGGTTGACACTCAGGAAGGACGAACTCAGCACTGAAAGAAATTTAAAGAATTTCTTTCATTCTGCTGTTCAAATTAAAAATTGTTCTTTGTTTACTAAAGTTTAACTGTGGATTACAGTACCATATACGAGATTTATGAGATGTGAGTAAGGATAGATTTTGCGTAGTAGGAAATATTTAAAACATCACATTTCTTCAAAAACGTATGACAGCAGAATTAAAGAAATCTTTAATATCTTCTTCAGTGATGAGTTACGTCCTTTTGTGGTAAACCCTCAATATTCTATTGGCTCATAAGATCAAATATCAAAGAAGTTCCTTAGATACTGAAATGCACCTTTTAAAATTAAATAACATTAGCCACAATAAACCAAATGTGTGCTGGTTGATACTGCAAAAGATAATAAAACTTATTTTGTAAATATATTTTTGTACACAAAATGCCCATTCGCTTACTTTGGATTAAGTGTTTTCAATATGAATCAATTATTAATTCTTATTTGACTGCAAGGATGAGTATTAGCTATATTGAAATCCATTTGAAATAATACTGATTGGAATTCTGGACGATATTATTCCTACAGACCAAAAGGAAAACAATATTATTGCAATCCTACAGTGCAAACAATCCGTTAATAATAAAATACAGATTTTTTAACACTTAAAAGACTGGCCTCCTTTCTCTTTTACAAAACAAAAAAATATGGCGGACTAATACTTAAAGATTCATTAACATGTACTTGTGCGGGCTTTATTAAACAGCTGCTATGGCAGATGTTTTACAAGAGAGGAGACCAATCCGAAAAGATTAATTGTAATATCAGATGCTCATATGAAATAGTTTCAGTCTTTTTTTTTTTTAGAATATGAAACATGTTGGATGTAGACCCATGTATACAATTGTATATAGGTCCTCTATGTCTAACAGTAACATTGAACACCTGTAAACAAAAGCCAGAGAATGTCATGACTTCAAGAATAAGCATATTATAGCAGTATTTTCGCTAAGAAGTGACCAGGTGCTGTTAAAAATTACATACACACTGACAATTTTTCAAACATTTTCTTATCAATTTATTATTTTCCAAAACCAATTCTTCAACTAGACCTTGGCCTTCACTTTCAAGCTACTCCTGAAAGTTTCAAATACTTCTACCACCACCAAAATACAGGAGTATCCGGGCTACTTAATGCATCGCTGCACCATATATCCCATGAACCATTGCAAATTAAAATGCAAAATGGTATTTGTAAAAATAGCTTATTGGCCAAGTCATCTAAATGTAAACATCACCTTTATGTGTAAAGTACTTTATAAAATCTAATTATCAGGTCCAATCTGTTTTTTAAACTTAAATATCTGATATAAATTTAACTGTCATCACATACATATACACAAAGGGACGGGTTACAATTATAAAGGTAAGTACGGTCCATGTTTTTAACAGATTATGATTTGTACAACATATAAAGTAAAATGACAAATTTGCACTTAAAATGTACATCTCTTAAAGGTGGCGTTCCCATTTAGTGTTTTGTACTACGTACTCAGAACACAAGCCTGACCTTCCTATACACCAACCACAAACATTTTACGACTAACATTTATGTGGTTTAGATAATACCAGTAATAAAGCACATTTGCAGTGCTTCATTTACTCCCATGGTAATAATACTAATATGGTTGACCATAAAAATGGTCAGTTTTCCTTTCTCTCTCTGGAATGGCTTGGATTGCAAAGCTGAAATTTCAGAGTGATAAATGATAATGAGATAATTAGTACCAGTACCTTTCATATGATATCAAAATCCCTACTAAAGTGCTTTTACCTTCCTCGAGTCAGTAACATCAGGGTATTATGCAGGGAACGAAGCAAGAAAACGCGGGTGTGGATTCAAATCGCTGGCATACCCACGTGCGCGTATAAAGGCGGTGCAATAATGCACACGCAAAACATTTGTCTGAACGTGCTGATGTCACTGACTCGAGGAAGATAAATGGAGTATACTTTGGTTAGATTGGGTGGCCGATACTTGCAATCGGAACACACACCTTTAAAATTCCAAGTTTAACTTCTGAAAGCGTGCCCTGTTGCATCAAAAGAAAGCATTTGGCAGCTGAATCTCTCAAGTCTAAACTACAATTCCTTTAACGTTAGTCTGCTCGTTATGTTCCTGCCTGGGCTGGGTCTCTAGTCATGCAGAATGGTGCAAGATATCAAACCTATTGTGCATTTTTTGGGTGAAAAGTCCCCAAATTTGGCAGTCAGATGGTAGTCTTGCTAGCAAATACATCTGGTCTAGGGGCCCAATTAATTTCCTTCCAAGATGGCCGCCAATTCAAAATGGGCCACCCCACTGTAAAATGTCATGTTTTTACTTGCTTTCTATGTTTTTATATGATCCAATTTCAAATTTCATTGTGGTTTCGCGTTGCCATTTTAGAACCGAAATACCCTGATTGACACTCCATTGGTAATTCCATTGTTTACTTAGCAAAAATGATCCAAAATGGCAGAAAATCCAAAATGGCTGCACATTGAAGCGTATCAAACAATCATTTGATTATTATCAAGAAATGAATGTTTTTTCTTTATCTTGTTATTATTCCCTAAGTTTGTTATTGAACAATGTGCTTAAAGATCAAATTCACATCACCTTAAGAATAGAACCAAATAAGACTTGAATCCAAAATGGCGGCGAAAATCCAATATGGCGGGCTATTTTGTCACTTAAGCTTATCCTGGGTCATCAAGAATGAAATGTTTTCTTAATCTTGATATAACATCCCTCAGAACGGAATTCACATCAACTAAGATGAACCCATTTTAAGCTCTGTTTTTAAATTGTCTTCGTGCCATTATAATTCGGCCAAGATGGCTGGCAAACCTCGAATGGCCACTACCTTTTTAGAAGTGTCACTATGCTACTTGAATGCTTTTTTTTTTTTCATTCAAAATAACATACCTCTATTTGATTAGGTATTGTTGGCTCTGTGGTTATACACCGCCTGTAAAATGTACATCCAGTGGTGGGGAGAATTGATATCATTGCCCAGCAATTGGTCCAAAATCCCGGTGCACAGGACACAATTGTTACAACAACATGAAAAAGCTTGATTTTCCCCCTGCTCTAAGAAGCCTTGATTTGCTGTTGCAGGGCAACTAATCCTATTAAGCGCACTTCTACGGCAATTCAAAAATGATGGCCAAATTTGCCACCAGCCAAAAGATGAGTTGACTCTCAGAATTACAGTAGCCTTAATTGTAACGTAGCAAAGGTCTTACTATAAATCTTTCAATGAAAATTCCTTGCCATCGGAGACCACATCGACATTTTGGAAATGCTCTAATGTGTGAAAACAGACCCCTTGTAGAAGCAACCTCATTATCTGCTGACAACATCGAAGTCCTCACCCTTGAGCTCGTCTCTGTCATAGTTATATCAGTCTAACAAACCTTCCATAGTATAAAACATGTATTACTTGAGTGCGTTGATATGCGCTTATATCCGTTAGAAAATAATTATAGCGTCCCAGATTTGAAACATTTTTTCATGATATTAAGCCTCTTCAGGTTATAAATTTCTTGAAGGAGGCGATTTGTTTAAAAATATTGCTACTTTTAAGAAATGTTGTACAGAATTTACTGGGGTGTATGTTTTATCAAAGTTTTGAATTTGTTATAAGTAAGATGTTTTTATCTTAAGACACGACTATCACATACAATTGTGTGAGAATTTTAATACGCCTCACTCACTCCATCAGTATATTTCAAGCACCCTCAATTCAGCATCGGGAATCCCGCCAAACCTCATTTCTCGTTGGCGATTTCAAAAGCCACAGTACCCAATGGGTCTACAATGAACCAATAAAGACGGACAAATCTTGGAAGAATGGTTAGACAGTCAACTCTCACACCCTTTCACATCACTACCTAAGCTGTTCGCTATCATTTTATAGTGGCCATTGGAACAGAGGTTACAATCCTGATTATATAGCAATTGTTGGCAAAACATCTCTAACCTGTGTAGCAAGATTGTTCTGAATCCAGTTGTCCACTAACTCAATGCTGCGGTAAGACCTAACTTTTTAAGTGGCACTTTAACTATACTACTGAAAAAAACAGACTGGCAAGGATACACTGATGACCTTGAATCAGAACGTGAAGAAGATTGCTGGGTGCTCCCAAAACCTCCTAACTATGACAAATTTGCCCAACTAGTGAATAAGACGGCCCGGAGATTATACCAAAAGGCTGTAGGACGGACTCATACCAGGCCTTTCCAGGAATGTGCTAAATGATATCAGGGTATTCCACCATGCTTGAAGAGCGATCCTTTCCTCAGTTAAAACAACTGCTAATGTGAGGAATTGTCAGAGGAAAGGCACACCTTATTGAATCCACCGATATGCCCCTACAGCAAGAAAGAAATGGTGTACCCATCCGAAAGCTTCGAGTTGGACACCTTTCGAACCTAACACATATGATGATATCTATCGCTACCAACCCATTCTGGGGATAGCCGTGGTTTAGAGCGCTGGGGCAAAATCCACAAAATCACGACACAGATATGTAACTTTCCATCTACGCAACCGTGAGCCAAAACGTCAGCTTAAATTAACCTGGTCCTGGAATACCCCTATAGCACTGTGAAATTCTGTCCACCTAAGAGTTACCTTGGGGGGAAAAAAAAACCCGCCGCATCTCTCTTATAAGACCCACATTATGAAAAAAGAGTAAATATGTTCACGCAATAACATCTTGAACAAACTCACTCTGTCACAAGATGGGGTTGTTCGCCCACATACCCTAAGATCGCGGCACTTGTCCCGGTACACTTATGTGCAGAGTATGCTTAACCCTGTATGGGAAATGTCAACCATGCCAATAATCTTGAATCCAGCATTAAATTAAATCTACCACCTCCTGCCATCTTATCACAGAATGTCAACGGATAACTTAACATCCTAGGCAGGAATTGCTTCACCAAACATCTGTAGTATAGCGAGCATGCAAGAGCGTGCTGCCAAATATCTAATGTGAAACACCCCGTGTCTGGACTGAGACCAGCTGCTAACTGCCTTAAATTCGGAGGAGTTTCTCAAGCAAAGTCCAACCCCTGAAACAGTCTCAAAGGAGTTTCAGAGAGTCGCCTTGTGGAAAGAAAGACTTGCTATCAACCCCCCAAAAAAAAAGTAACAATCTAATGGGTATTGAACCTGTAGCATCACCCACCTGAAGCTGACTTTGTCCTCATGGCTGAATGGCAATGTCCCAACAGATTGAATCAGAATCGTATAATCCAAAGGTTGCCTGCAGAATGGGCTACCTGGAAGCAGATCAGGACACGACCCCTAATTGTAGAAGGAGCGCTCACAGACAATGGAACACCACTTGGTCTGCCCACTGTTAAAGCAACAATTCACAGACAAAGACCTTGCAGAATTCAGCGAAGCAGCCAGACATTGTACCACAAAACATCTTCTATTTAGCCACACTTCAGCAGTTTTTTTTGACATGCTTTTTATGCCTTTGGCAAATTGTCCATACAGGCTGGTGAAGCTGAATTTTTGCGACCCCAGTCAGCTGGATGTAGCTCTGGAGCTCGCAGCAATGCTTGTCCCCAGCACTGTCCTGCCTGAATGCTGCTCTGTTTTGAGTGTTGATACAGTTCATCTGAGGTATGTTGAATGAACTCATGGATCTTGTTCTGTTGTACTGAGAGACAACAAATCTTGCACTTGTTGGCATTAGTTCTTTCAAGGTAGCTTCTTAAGGAGGAGTTCTTCCAAGGGTTGCAAAAGTTGTTACAACAGCAGAAAGATGTTGCTTGCTTCCCATGCTGTGTTCTTTCCCCTTTGTGTCAACCGTGAAGGTGTAACATCAGCAGAAGCGAAGAGTTCTCCCTTGGTCCTAGGGTATGGGGAATAGTATGTGCTGGTGGTGAATCTGTGATTCTTGCCGGTATCAAATGCTGACCAAGGTTCAGTGAGGTTGGACCTGGCTTAACAAGGCTAACAAAAAAAATCAAGTCGGGTGTCCCCACAGTACGCAGTATACACCTTTTGGTATCCTTGAGCAGCAGCAATCGGCTGCATGAAGTAGAAGCCTGCTTCTTCATGTGTGCAATGGAGATAGATATGGAGTTTGTTAGTATCTGAATTATTACCACAAAACATTATCCACTAACAGAACCTACGCTACCCCTAGAGTCTTAAACTATGAAGGGATCCATGCATACAATATAGAATGGAGTTTTGTACAAGTATCATAAATAACAAAATGAAGAATGAATGAGTAAATAATGACTGAACAATCCAAAATACTTGGTATTTTTTAACATATGCCGCACATGAACCACATCCTCCATTTGTCTGGTATTTTGGTCCATTGTAAACATGAATTAGAACCTTCCGTATTAATACTACAAGTGACATTAGCAGCTATTTTGAATATAAACATTCTTAGAAATTACACATTGACAGCACCAGCAGCACATAAAGATTACCTGGTAGAATGCAATAGTACCTTGAGGTACACTTGACAAAGAAAATCAGAGCAGTACATTTAAGGCATGGTTATTAACTTAAAGTGGCAGCCATTTTGAACATGGCAGCTATATTGTTTATGTGATACACACAGACAAATGTTAAAATGTTACCAGATGAAAAAACCAAGACACAATTATATGTTTTAAAATGGGTTGATTAAATCTTATCGATTACCATGACACATATAAAACAATACTACCTTTAAACATTATCAATTTACCAGTAGCTAGCATTTTTATTTTGGCCAGCCATTTTGAATATGGAGGCCATTTTGATATCATGTTACATGCCATTTTAAAGACTAAAATGTAGGTTTGGATATGTCGAGGCCCAAAGTTTTTGAAAATCAACGAAACCCTGTTGGCACTGTAAACTCACAAATAGCAGCTATTTCCTGGGAGCGGCAGCCATCTTGATTTTAGGTCTCCAATGTTTGACCGCCATTTTTGATTAAACTAAAAGATTTTGGTGAAATAACCGAAATATTGATGTAAAAAGTTAAATCTAGTCTTATCTGACGTTCTATATACTAAAGTTATAACCACATATGTGCAATAATTAATGCCTTTTTATAGGGTGGCGGCCTTTTGAAAATTGCGCCATATTGGAAGAAAGTAATTTGGGGCCCCTAGACCAGAGTTTGTTTGCATATCAATAGATAGCTACCTCTGTGGCCAAATTTGGTACTGTTTTCACCCAAAAATGCACAATACTTCTTCACCATTCTGCAATGACTACTCAGCAAGTATGTCACTGATTGCGCACGTGAGCCACTCAGCATCAGCAATTATTGTCAAGGTGCACTGGCGCCTAATCACAGGTCAGTGCATAGTACGCTAGCGGAATGCAATACGCTTCAACTATGGTATGCTTGCATTGTAATAGGAGTGTGGCTTCTACTTTTACAAATACCATAGAATTCACGTAATTATATTGCAACTGACAAGAATTTTGAAGAGAAGCTGTAGGGGGCTGACCAGGTAACCTTGTCAATCAAGAAGATTATGGCATGTGGTATTCTGTTATGCATTTAGTTGGGGGGGAAGTATTAAAAAAAGATTTGTGCCCCCTCACAGTTGCATGGCGTGTGTGTAGAGGCTCTACTTTTGCAATCTAAAGGGTGTGGGTTAGATTCCAAATTATGAGAATTTTAATACATTATTTTAGACGTAGAGAGATTGCCAATGGATTGTGATTTGCATGGTATAAGCGTTACCTGTCGGCCCCCAGCCGCTTGTTTTTTAAGTGACAGATCAAAAACATAGAATTTGCGGTTCTCGGCTTGCGCGATTCTATATTCAAAGAATATAAAGCTGTAGGCTGTCAGATTTCAACTCGGATCTCTTGACCTTGGCACAGGAACTTTGACCTCATCAAACATATGAGGGATCCCATGTGCAACCCTATGACATTGAATTTGGTTCCAATTGAAATTTTCAATTGAGATGAATAAAAAAAAACAACTTAACATGTAGTGACACACACACATCACACATACATAAAACACGCACAAGGGATTGCTAAGTGGTCATGCCAGCTATGCTGGGTGCCCACACAATCATATAATATTTTCTTTATTTTTTATTAGCAAACTGGTTGGCTTACAACCAGGGCATGTAAATAAATGTTTCTGATTTTTAAAAAAGAATAAGGTTGTCTAAGAGGACCAACATGCAAGTATGTGGAGTCAGTCCAATATACAAAAAGATTGGCTGGAAGCAGCTGAAAAAATAGCCCCCCCCCCAGCCAAAAAACACAATAAAAATAATTTTGCATTTCCAGAGTTCATTTAAAAACAAGAAGACTTTTTTTTGTCAAATGTATGTGAGACAAAGGTTTTTCTTTTTTGGCCTAATTGTGTAAACATACTGGGGAGTAGAATCAACAGTTTCACAGAATTACTTGATTCCAGGAGATTTTTAATTTGTGAAAACAGAGTGATATGAAAGATAGCATGTGGATCACTTTGGACATTACAGAAATTGTTATAATTAAGGGTTCAATACAACCCCTTAAAATACTGTAAATACTAATATTGCATGGATTTGCCTTTGGCCTTCTAACAACTACAACATGGACACAATGGTAATGATACAAATTCAGTTGACAACTTTCTTCTTCTCAAGACATCAAACTTATGGATTAAACAAATCACGGGAGTTTCCGTAAAACTCCTGACCAATCTGATACACTTTTTTCTGACACGGTGTGAATTCAGAAACCCTGAACAGAATTAAAGCACAGGTTTATCCATTAAGGTTTCCAAATTCATGAGTGTGTTAGCAAAAAGTGTGTAAGATGGTAGGTACGGAACTCCCCAAATCACATTTCTTGTATTTTCACTTTAACCCCTTAAAAACATTATTACTGGATTTACGCGATCTAAGGTGCAACAAGAGATTTTGAGGCACCCAAAGATGGTGTCATAATAGCAATTTCATAATAGAGTAGACACCCAATAGATTTCTTACCGTGTAGTGGCTACAGAAATGCCTTAAAAGAGAGAAGGTGATTTTGATTTGCCTCTATATTTCAATGTAAAACTAGGCTGAATTTGTATTTGCTCCTATTTGAAATTAGCAATTCACAATTTTTGTACCAAAGAAACATTTTTCGCCCTTAATCCTTTCAGATGGGGCTATTTTGATGGAAAGCTTTACATCAGGGCCAAATCAGTCTTCAATTTTTTTAGGCCACCTGCTATTGGAAAGCTCTTGTTGCACCTTACTTCCAAAACTTTCACATCTAGCTGGACATAAATTGTCTTTTATGAAACTGTGATCTTTCAGTTTTTTTTTTAACACCTGTGGTACGTCAACAAGACATCAAATTTCCTGGATACACAAATCATCATTTTTTATTTTACTGCAATTCATAAAATAACAAAGTTTGAGTTGTTTAAATGTGCAACTTATCAAACCATTAGATGCTCAAAGATGATGCTGAGCAGCAATCAGAGCCCTTATTGAAACTGATGTGTGTAGCTTTTAGTAGCTTGGCTGCAGATTCCCTTATTCAAACTGGAGAATAAAATTAAGGTATGATTTTTTTTAATTTTTTTTTACGAACTAAAACAAAGGGAAAAAAATCAATTAAAGACACTATCAGTGATTTGAAAAATATTTGAAATTTGCAGGAATAGCTTCAAAGTGAAGGATAAGTCTGTAGAATTCTCATAAGTTACCTTTACCAGCTGTAGAATTGAAAGAAAAGGAAGAAAACGGCAGTGTTCCAAGATACGATTCTCCATTCAATTACGTGTTGTAGTAAGTGTCCGTTCGGACAGTAATGACTAAAATCTCCGATTCTGTCCTTATTAGGTTACTTCTGGTCTTATCATTTGCAGGGTATGTTGGGATACCTGTACTTGTTGCATACATGCAAAAATCTGATTTTTGATGATTTTTTCGATTTGCTGATTTAGCAAATCACTGATAGGTATCTTTTAACGTGGAATTAAACTGGGAGTTTCGGTTAATTCTGACAAACTTCTAAATCCGGAAAGCTCATAACAGAATAACCTGTGCTTTAATCGGTGAGGGTTTCTGAATTCATAAATGTGTCCGAAAAATGTGTGTCAGATAGGTTAGTTTACGGAAACTCCTGGAAACACTTGGCCTCCAGCATCTTGCTTATCTACACAAAAATAATGGTATTGTCAGTTTCAATCTGTCATACAGAGAATATCAGTTCAAAAATATCATACTTTCAGGTTCTTAAACAGTTTAGAATTCAAGGTAAATCTTTAACCTAATTCTCTGATCCTTGTGGCTTATACAACAAGGGATAACTGTCATCACCCAGTGAGATAAATAAAACCCATTGAAGGCAAAGAACGTATATGACGGTACACAACCGAATTTCTTCCATGGGAGTGATCCTTTTGAAGTGACTATTAGTACCGCGGAGTCCCACCCGCATGGGTACCACATTGCTGGCCGCAAAAGTGGGGGTACCCATCCACCTAGGTACACGCAGTAGCTTAAATACCAACTATCCGGCCATCGGAGCACTGCATGGGACTCCCATGCAAATGAGCTGTGAATTTTGTAGTACTTTATCCTTATTTAACATTTGTCACATAGGTTTATATGTTTTACACAAAATGTCATTATAGGTTTTTGGTGAGCTCAACTCAAATATAGAGGTACTTAACTTGAAAATGATCAGAAAGTTGTAAACAACATGGAATGTTTGGCGCCCTCTATGGGTCCATGTGCCTGCCTACTAGCATCTGTAGGGGAGAACCTGTGAAGGTACGCCCGTGGAGTAGCTTCAGAGGTACTCCACTACTGGTGGCTTACATGGGTACCTGTCAGTCACCTAGCAGGCAACTGCAGAGTACACTATAGGATGGGTACTGCTAAGTAAACATAGCTGCTATCCATCCAGTGGTTCGAGTACTTCACAAGTACTTAGTTGTAGGTACTGCATCAATAGTGCATCAAGGGGACACCTTTGGAGTAGAGGTAAGAGTACCCATGGAGTAGCCTAAGCTCTGGGTTACACCGTGAGTAGGAATCTTGCTGTGTATGCATGGCTGCAGCATGCAAAATGATGTACAAAACTTCAAAATTTACAGAGCGTATAATACAGTTTAAATTGCAAATATAAAATAGGGCAGGAACCAACAGAATGGCAAATAAAGTACATCGGTTGTAAGAATTGGTTGTAGCTTGACTGGGTGCCTTAAATATATGATGAGAAGCATCGTCGCGCCCTCCAGTGACCAGGGCTTGCGATAGCTTGTTTAGCATAGCAGTTTGCTACACATTTTCTGCCATTTGCTATGCAATTTTAAGATTGTGTAGCAATTTTTCCCCATACGTTTGCACTATTAATATGATCAAAGCAAGAGCCGTTGCAAAAATTTCTACACAAATAAAAATCCTTAGCGCGAGCGCTGCAAGTGACCTCCCCATCAAGCGCATCAGCACGTGAGCTGGCGTGCTCGATGGGTAGGTCACTAGAGGGTGTGATGATTATAGCATGTTGAGGAGCATCATCCCACCCTCTTGTGACCTCCCCATCAAGCGCGTCAGCACTTGAGCTGGTGTGCTTGAAGGGTAGGTTACTAGAGGGCGTGATGGTGCTTCCCGACAGACTGCTTCAATATGGGCACTTGTCCTACTCGGCACACCAGCTACTGTATAAGTGGAAATTTTCGCGAGGTTTTTATTTTCACGAATTACGCAAGTGAACATAAAAACGCACAAATACAAACTCGCGAAAATTACTTTTTCCAATAGATTTGTATTGCATTGATGTCAATACCGTGAAATTAAATTCTCGCGCATTTGGCAAAACTGTTAAATCATGGAAATTTCCACTTATACAGTATTTGCAATTCATATTCTCGGATACAGAATATCAACATAAGTACATGTAATAAAAAGTACAGTAATTTCTCATTGTATAGGAAGTACGAGCAAATTATAGTAGGGACGGTGGGTTATTTTTTTTTTTTAAACTTTGGTATTAAACTTAAAATACTGAATGTTCTTATTAATAAGCCAGTACTTTCCTGACATCTTATGAATAAGCAGTTCTCAGGCTATATCAAGAATGCAAATTGGGTCTTATATTTAGAACAATTAAGCAGTGGTGACATAATTTTGACAACTGATATAACAAGGGCCATGCAAGAGCTACCACCCTTGCAAATATCTTTAAAATCCATTGTATTAGAATATTGCCATACAAGTCTGAAAAGGTCGCAATGTTTATGTTATAGTATACAAATACAAC
Organism: Ophioderma brevispina; assembly: GCA_023653785.1. Lineage (NCBI taxonomy): Eukaryota > Metazoa > Echinodermata > Ophiuroidea > Amphilepidida > Ophiodermatidae > Ophioderma > Ophioderma brevispina. Next base: position 68,362 of record JAMKCH010000298.1, read on the forward strand.
ACGGTTAGCGGGGAAATAGGGCACACTTTTTTCCCGAGGTACTGGCTACGGGCCTATCATGAACCCGAATGGTTTGGGGTGATAGGCCCGGAGCCAGAACCAAGGGAAAATAGTGTACCTTATTTCCCTGATATAAACCATGTAGTATTTGGTTTATTACACCTCACTAACTCTGGAGACAAGGTTGTTGGGAAATAGCACTTTTAATTTGAATCAACCAATGAAATAGCGTGATTATGTCATGCATATGCATGAGGTGTAGTAACACCCTCGATTGCCTTATCTCTTCAGTGATCTGTGTAAAGTCAGATTTTTTAAGAAAACATGTTCTCTGCATTTAAAGTTTGAATAAATAATCCAAAATAGGTTGTCAAAACTGTGTCAATATAGTTATTTCTTTTATTCTGAATATGATACCTTGACCATGTAACCTCCACCTATCTCTTAATTAGAAGTTTGGATTTCCCATACTTTTCAGAAATTTTAGAGGACATGTTTAGACCGAGTAGTTAAGTATTCTATATAATCTGAATATTTGTCCATGCCATACTCGCCCTTTAACATGCGGGTCATTTTGAACCACTTTGGGACCCTTCTACTGAGCCTTGCAAAGAAAATCGGTTGAAGTGAGATTCAAAATGGCAACCTCTGGATTGTGAGTCATGTGATCCATCATCCGAGGCTTTTGTTCTTTCTAAGCTTTAAACAACTCAAAAGACAGTCACAGTAAAATACGTACATTGATGCCTAGAGGGTGTTTTGAGTCAATCCCAAAATGCACTATTTTGGGGAAATTTCACCTCAATGGGGTCATGTGATCACATAAAAATCCTATTCTTAACACATAAAGACCATGACTTTAACGCTCATTTTAGCCCACAAGGTGTTAGTACTTAGGGAATTTTTTGCATGATTATGAAATGTCTTGTGGTTCTTAAACTTTGGAACACTTTTTATCCCTTAGTACTGACATGTGTTTAGTACAGTACGGAATAGGCACATTGCTATGCATCATGGGATTGATTCAAAACACCCTCTGATTGACGCCTGTGCATCAAATTTCACAAAAGTGCCTTTAAGCGTAAATTGTGCCTAGCCAACCATGTCTCACTTTATGGTGGAGTGTGAATAGAGGCTATAATGTTAGTTCCATGTTATTCCTGAGAAAACAATCACCAAATATAATGGAATGAGACTTAAAGCAATAACAGCAGATTTTTGAAGAGCACCCCCAATTTACAAAATATTTTTGCACAGTTATGTTGGTAATTGTCTAGGAAACTATACCTGCGAACGAGAAATGTGTATTTATTATAAAATAAGCAATTTTGTAATTAGAATTAAGTAAATGCTACGTTTATGTCCGTCCATGATTAAATAGTGCCACCTCAAGAAAATGACCAATAACTTGACTTGCCTGAACCAATAAAACAACTAATGGATGAGCATAGACACGTACATGGTGCTATTTCCCGGCTACTTCATATTGGAAGGCCGTTTCCAACAGCCGTTGCATTATTATCGGAGATCTCCGATATTAATTATTCTAATTACAAATTCCCATCTTTGCAAAACAGACATTTTCAAGCACAACCATTCGCAGTTATAGTTTACTACATCTACCCAATGCAACTGAGCAAAAATTGTGGAACTTTTTGTAAAATTGGGGATGCTATCAAAAAATATGCTATATTGCTTAACAAGTCACTCTCCCCTGATCCTAATACACTAATCTGCATGGATAGGCACAGTGTAACAATGTGGAATGCTTACTGAATGTAAGGATCACAAATGCCAATCTGGGTTGATTGCCTCACTATGAGCTAAGAGTTTCTCACTCCCATGCAATAGTTTCAGACATAATTTTCATCACCAGTGTTATTTGAGAAATACAACCCTCTTGTTTTTTGGGTATGATATATGAAATCCAGAGCACACAAGTCATTTCATGTCAATGCATGTACATGTACAATCCCTGACTGTGTCCTTGGAGGATGGAGCATATTGTATTCAAAATGCCTCTATGTAACTCCCACAGGTAATTTACTGAGGGAAACGAAAAAAAAAAAAAACATATACTTGATTGGTTCAGCGGGGTTTTTATTGAGAGCATAATCAGCACAGGGATTATTTCACTTCACTTATAGGGCCACAAATTATGTCAGATTGCCTGTGGGCCGTTAAAGTTATTTGTAAAGCCTAGGGGATTAACCTTTGAAGTTCTGAAACGTGTGTGCATTAATCCACTATTCTTTTGTCAAATTGTTTTCTCTTGAAGCCACAGTCAGTCATTTTTGTCCGCAAAATTAAAATCCTTTTGTATCTCTAATGCTAAGTTGCATCTATCCACAAATAATAGGACTATTCTTTGTGAAAACTGACATAAAAGCATTAAAGTCGCCTTAAAACTGGCAATTTTCTGCTATTTATGAGGTCATTAATGTTGGGATCCCACTTTTTTGCAAAAAAATTTGTCCGTTTTTGAAAACATTTATTCTCAGCTTTACACTTATCGAGTAACTTAAAAACAATTTCCGATATAATATGCAAAAAAAAAACACCACTCAAACTCAACCAAATGAGGGCAATTGTGTACATCTTGAAGAAAATGACTGCTAGTAGTTGGCTTTTTTGTCCAATCTGGGAGTTTCCTTTAACCTGACCCATCTGACAACATTTTTTGACACACTTATGAATTAATGGAATAAACATGCTTTTTGCCCCCGCAAGGTTTCTGACTTCTTCAGTGTGTCAGAAAAAAGTGTGTCAATGGTCCATGTAACAGAAAAATCCCTTCAGATACACAAACAGTTGTTACAATTTCCTTCCTGAACGCATGAAATCTGCTAAAAAAATACCAATCACCAAATTTTAACTAAATCTAATATAATCTACCTATAACATGTACACATATTTCATCATTATTTTTTAAAACTTTCTGCTTCAATATTCACAACACATCATTATGTAATACTGTCGGTTCCTGGCGTCCTGTCAGCTCCTTGAGTTGGGAAATTTGCAGGGGGCTATTATGTACTAGTGGTTTTCAGTACTTCTTGTGCATCTTTCGTATGCTGCGCTTTGTCGGCTTCGAAGCTGTCTATGTACATCCTGATGTGGCCGCCACTGCTAACCAGTGCCACTGAGGCGGAAGATTATGCGGGAGCCATCTTTGAAAGTGATACGAACACCCTAGTGAATAAAATTGAAGTGAAACAACCAATGAGAATGTTTTTGAAATTGATAAAAGTGATTGCTAACAAGACAAGATGCCAGCGACCAAATTATTGCAGTATTTTTTTTTGATATTCTATATTTGGACCTCCCCGTGTGTGGGACAGAGGTCAGAAAATGCACCAAGTCTTGTGTAACGTAGACTTGTTCAGTCTGTCTGCTAAGAACCAACAAATTTGCTAATTTTTTATTGGCATTTATTTCTCAATTATTTTGAACATTGTGTGTGCAGGTTGAAATCAGTGTTTTAGAATTGAAGGGGCTCCCTAGGGCCCTGTCTAAGAGAAAGCATTCATAAAAATATATTGGTATACTCCTTGGTGGCCTGTTGTGCACACTGGACTAGGAGCCCGCTTGTCTGGGTATAAACCACAAATACCTGTGTCAGGTGCAGTGGCTATGCTTACTCAGGGGCGGCAGCCTTGTTCTAATTGCTTTGTGGTTTTAATCTCCCCTGTATAAAACTCATTCAATTTTTTTGCGAGGAGAAAAAAGCTTACATATAGAACAAGGCGCTCTGCCAGTGGAATTTAATTTTTATTGAACTTGCTATTGGAAGCTGCAAGCATCGAATTCTGTCTAGTATGCTCAGTTGGACATTAATGTGTACAGACGTGTGAACCAGTGATGATGTTGGTAGAGCGCCTTGAACAAGGCTAATGTGTAACATGGCATCACAACAAACAGGTTACAAATCACTGGCCTCTGGGCATTTTATTGGAGCGATTTTGGACGGTCAAAATGTTTGACAACCCCTCCCCTCCGTACAACAAACGCAACCACTTCTATTCAAGATAGTAATAAATCTTTTTAAAAATGGTTGTGTCAAAAACTTTTGGTGAAGGGGTGTTTTTTTTTTTGAGCTAAAAAATAAGAAAATCAAGATTTATTATTTCTTAGCAAAAATCATTTTTAATCATGAGGCAATACTATCAATCTCACCATTTATATTAAGATTCTGTTTTATACAATATCTAAAGGGTCCTAGAATTTTTAGACTCAAACTTACATTTTTCCTAAAAAAAACCCTCTTTATCACCTTCACCAAAACAAGTATTACCTGAACCCTTTAGTCAATGTATAAAACATATACCAAAAGCAGACCATAAAACAACCAGATTGTTACTTATTGTTCCTTTAAAAAAAATTTCAAATTTCGCTTAATTTGCAGTCCAAAATGCGTTTTTTTGCCTAGAAATTTGCCCGTCCACAATATTTCAACCACAAACCCACCATTTTTCTTAATCCCTATTTCTCTTTCAATAAAGGTGGTTGTTGTTTTTGCTGTACCGAGGGGAGGGGTAACTTGAAAACTAGAGCACTTTTTAAGCTAGAATACTCCATTAATTATCCTCATTGGTGTTTTGGCCATCAATTCCCATGGTCTGGCACCGAGGTTTTCAACAGTAGAAAACAAATCCTGCAACCAAAAAAACGTTCAACCTTTTAATTTTCTTACCTAGTCCTTGATTAGGTATCTCTGATGGCTCATTACATGGAATATTACCTCCAAGTAACCAAGGGGATGGGGAAGGAGGTGGAAAAGATGTGACAAGGTGGAAACAGTGAAGGAATTCACATATACCTAGGGGACAGGATTGCTGCAGGTGGTGGATGTGAGTCGCTGTGTACAGCCAGAGTAAGGTATGGTGGGTGAAGTTAGGAATTTGAGACAGTTGTTACTTGGGAGAAAATTTCCTTTTTGAAGAATGAAAGGGAATGGTGTACAAGAGTTGTGTGAGAGGCATGTGATGCTGTATGGGAGGGAGACATGGTGCCTGAGCAAAAGTGAGATGGAGATTCTGAGAAGGACGGAGAGAGCAATGGTGAGAGCATGTGTGGTGTAAAATTGATGGATAGGAGGGAAGACTAGGGATTTGATGCAGATGTTGGGTTTGGAACAAGGCGCTGACCGACTGGCAAAAGGCGAATGGTTTAGATGGATGGGCAACTTGT
>JAMKCH010000299.1:0-40289 GCA_023653785.1 Ophioderma brevispina
GTGCGTCCTTTTCTTTCTTTTCATCCTAATTGATTCAAGGTTTAAATATTGTGATATGAAGATTATAGAATCAAAATGTTGGATTGCGGCTAAAAATCACAGGTAACAATTAGTCACCTGAAAAGGGATCATCTTGGCGTTTGAATGTTTAAAAACTTTCAAATATTCACTTTTCCGATTGACTCTATATAGAGGGTGGGGGTCTTTTGAGCCAAAGTGCGTCCTGTTCTTTTTCGTTTCCATCCTGGATGATTCGAAATTAAAATATGTGATTAGAGAATATGATAAAGATCAAAATTGGATGCGGGCCTAAAATCACAGGTAACAACTAGTACCTGAAAAGCATGGGGATCATCTGCGTGAAAATGGTCAAACTTTCAAATCCTGACATTTCCGATTGACTACTCCATATAGAGTGTTGGGTATCTTTTTTGAGCAAATGCGTCGTTTTCTTTTCGTCCTACTGATTCGAATTTAAAATATGTGATAGAGACTATTATAAAGATCAATAAAAATTGGATGCGGGCTAAATAGTCAACGTAACACTCAGTACCCTTAAGCAGTAAAACGGGATCATCTTGGCGTTTAAATGGTTAACTTTCAATTCTGCTTTCCGATTGACTCTGTATAGAGTGTGGGGGTCTTGTAGCCAGTGCGTCTTTTCTTTTCATCCTAATGATTGAAATTTAAATATTTGAGAGAGAATATATAAAGATCAAACATTGGAGCTGCGAGCTAAAAATCACATGTAACAATTAGTTCCTGAAAAGCAACAATCTCAGATAACACTGAAAGAACAGAGTTATCTTGCTGAATGCTTAAACATAGGGCATTGGTTTATTATCCGAATGGCTTCAATAAAGGGTGTGGTAATTGTGAGGGCAGGTGCTTGCCCTTTTCATTTCATTTGAATAGCCCCAAATTGAAATATGTTCACAGAGAAATACAAATATTCAATTAGCTGGCTGGCTTAACCCCTCGTTATTACCAAGCTTTTTTAAGCACTTTTGACCGTGGGGTCTTCCACCCACCCGAAATTCGTTTAAAAGCACCCGATGCTTATTGATTTTGATACCGTGGATGGGTATCGGTCCTCCTCTTTCCATTGATACAAAATAACAGTAACGCACATACACTAGTAGGCGTCACATGACTCATATAATCCGTGAGCCGGCAAAATTGGCATTTTCCATAGAAAATAGGCGAGAAACGGAATTTTGCGCTAAAATGGTAGGAATATAGGATTATACCATGCGTAATTCATCTCTTAATGATGGCAATTGACTACTTTTACATAAACATAGAGTTTTAGAAGCCATATAATGTGCATAATATTTCAAACTGCCATAATATCCCCCCCCCGTACCCTTCGAATTTGACAGTTATGACCTACCCTGGTGAAGGGATCCTTCACATGTTTCGCTGAAATGACCGAAAAGGATGAGAGAATGATTACCTATACGCTTTTTCCGACAGCTGGCATTTTAGCGCACCGGAGTTAAGTTCACTAGGGGTGGTTTTAACCAGCACCCCCCCCCCCCGGTGGCAAGGGTTAAATTACAAATAACAATATCAACATTTCAAATAACGTATTCGAGTATTAGGGGGGAAGATTTGTGAGCCAAAAGTGGTTCTTGTTCATTTGACAGAATGATTTGAAATTTAACTATCTTTATAGAGAATTTTATAAGATTAAAATTAAATTTTTAAAAATTAAGGTTTAAATAACATAGGCCTACTTTCAACTTGGAATAATTCGGATTAAAAGACAAGCACGCCCTTTTGGCTCACAAGATCTCAACCATAGGCCGGCTCATAGGCCTATTGCAGTCATTTGGGAAAAATGGATTGAAAGTTCACCATTGGGGAAGGTATATAATTTTAAGAGTAAGCCCGCGTCCAAATTTTAATCGTATGAAATCTGCGTACAACAATTTCAGTTTCTGTTATTTGGATGAAAAGAAAGGACGAAGCTCTACTTGCCCTCACAAAGAATCCCACGCCTAGTGAATTAATAGGAAATAGGCAAGTGGCACAATAAATTATGTATCATAGTATAATGCTTATAAACATAATGTCGATTATTTTCGTCGTCAATCGGATCAAAAGAAAAAGGCGCACTTTGACTAGCCCCGACCCCCACCCCCATATGGAAGCAATCGGAAAATGTTCAAAGTGGGAACTTACATCATTTAGTACCACGAGAGGATCCCGGGAGAAGATCCCTCTTTTTTAGAGCCGCCTCCAAATTAAAATTTTAGTCTGACAATTGAGCCGAGTAGATCTGAAAGCCCCGATAAAGAGACTGCGCCCAAAATACACCCATTGAATTTTTGGATAATCGATACGCAATCGGTGATCATCTGGTCTGGGGCTCTCTCACTGGTCACCCATTGACACATCAAACTCATTCCAGCGTGTGTCCTTTTTGACCCATGCTTACCTTCACTTGTCATAAAGAAAGTTTACTTCTAGCATGGAATATGGCATCATATTCAAAGTCTTTGATGTCGGTAAACTGTTTTGCCCAATTAGGCTTTGCTGTATGAGTTCTTCTGAGATGGAAGGATAGAACTCTTCTATGGTCAAAAATGATGAAATTGAGTTTTGTTGTCCGTAATCTATTAAACATCAATCACGTGATGTGCTTCTCCACTGGTTAAGGTCAGTTTTTGCTCTATTAAATCGCGCTGTTAATCCTATCAAGGATAATTTTGGTTGCTTGGCCTATTTCAGTTCTCGTAGGGTTTATGAGTCGGCGTTTTGGATTAGAGGAGAAGTTCTCTTTATGGTCTTATAGGGTATGAAAAGCCGTTTTGGGGTGGTGTGCTTATTCTATCACTTACGTTAAGTTTTCTCTGATGGTCGTGGAACTCTGCGGCAATGTCATCGATGGTTTTCTGGTTACCGACCTTATACTTACTGGGTTATTGTCTTCATGCAGGAGCTTGGTGTAGTCACAGCGTTGATTTTGTAGAATCTCGTTTTGTATGCTACAACAATATCTGATCATGACTGTTGTGATGTTCTGTACGTCTGACTTTAGTTTGGCTTGGAAATTCATCGTTTACGTTCCGAAATTCATTTATTGACTAGGGGAGCATGTCATTTTCAAATTGCACCATCTTCATCAATTTGAGGTGGGGTTCGTTTCGATTTGAAGCCATACCGGGCCGGAGGCGGAGATTCATTCATTTATATATATATATATATATATAATATATCTATATATATATATATATATATAATATTCATATAATATATATATTTAAAAAAACACAAGATATTCAGTACTAAAACAACACATAAAGATATAATATATAATATATGTATATATATATATTATATAATATATATGTATATATATATATGATATAATAGATAACTGTTATCAAACCCAGCCATACAAAGGTGGAGCGACGGTTGGTATGGCGGAAAGACTTGTATCTTCAGGAGGGTTACCGTCAACTTTCAGACACTGACTCATTTCTTCCACTCCCTGCAGATCCCACCAAAGAGGATCATCTAAAGTTGTTCTCAACCATCAAAGAACTTATTAAAAATCATGAGCCTGCCGCGGTTTCAGCTTCCAACCTTATCTCCGATTATCCACACTGGTGCCCCGTTTTTTATATGTACCCCAAAATACATAAAGAGAATGTTCCTGGTCGCCCGATTGTTTCTAGTGCACGGCCCCTACCATTCTTATCAGCCAATACCTGATGTTATTTTGACACCGATGGTTGAGAGTCTTCCCACTTTCCCTAAGGATCCCACGACGGCCATCAAGACCTTCAAGACTTCCAGTTCAATGGCCCAAGGTCGTTTCATCCTCCTTCACCGTGATGTCGCACATCTCTGTATACATCGATCCCCATCCGTGATGGTCTCGTCTCTCTTCAATATTTCTTGGAGAAAAATACACATCGGCTTGCTCCACCACAACGTTACTTCGTCTTGCCGAACTTGTTCTAAACACAGCTACTTTTGAGTTTGGACGGCCATTTTTATAGACAAATTTCTGGTGTCGGGATGGGTGACAGTTATAGGCCCCGCTTGGTACTGCCTCTTTTTTCGAGGGTACCGCTTGACGCAAACAAATTTTCACTTACAATGGTTTTCAAACCTCAACGTAACAAGCGTTACAACATCTATGATTGTGTGGGAGCGGCGTCTTTGCTCTCCTCTCTCCAAGAACATCCAAGACTCATCTCCTTCGTTGTACTTCCATCCGGCCATTAATTTACATCCTGCATACTATACCAGTTGCCCTTTTTGGACATCACTTTTGTCTTTGCTGGTGACGCGGCTGTCTACGAGCGTGTTTTTACAACCAACCGATGCCGCATACCTACCCCCTACCTCCACGTACCAGTCTCACATCCTCCAGCCTGAAAACAGCATTCCGTCTCGCATTCTTCGTCTCGAGACGCATTTGGAGTGATCAAACGGACTTTGAAGATCAAACTTCACACATGTCATCGTTCTTTCATAAACGTAATTACCACGATTTCTGTACGGATTCCGCTCAACGCCGCATTGCCAATACTCGCAGAGACCGCCTTCTACCTCTGTTCATTCATCCAGTGAAGGGTACACCTATTGTTTTCACATATCATCCTATTACGACTAAATTGCCAAGAAATCCTACGTCAGAACTTCAACATTCTGCAAGGCCGATCCCATGACATCCTCCATTTTTCCATCACGCCTCCTTTAATCGCGTACCGTCGGGATCAGAACTTGCGTGATCAACTCGTTCATTCTACGACAAAACTCTCATAGATCTGATTCTACTACTGTCTCGTGTAAACGACCTCGGTGTAAAACCTGTTCCCATGTTTCCTCTTCTTACGTCATTATTGGTCCCAGAGGACGTTTTCTACACAACAACACTTTTACATGTACTTCAGTCAATGTCGTTATGTCATCACTCACCAAGTGTCACTATGTTATATGTCGGGGAAACTAAACGTCGCATGGCCGATCGTTTTAAAACCGAACAGTTAAGATCAATTCGTCTAATCACTGGATTACCCATTGCGCAACATTCCCACTGACCACGATGTCCGTCGCCCTATTACAATCAACTGGCGTTTTCCTCGTTTGTTCTGATCAGTCGAGTAAAAAACTGAACAATGGATTATTCATAAACTCGGAACATTGCATCTCAAGGATAATGTCAGCTTCACAACGCTTTTAGATACAGCATCTGCAAATCCGTAGTTCTTGTAACTTTCATTCGGAAGGTCTGCATTGTGGTCCTACGATCCGTCGGTTTTCATTTTCCATCACGTTACTGTGTTACATTTGATGGCCTTTTTCTCTTCCCCTCTCACGTCCGGTTTCAAGCGATATACACCCCGCAGCTTATTGTTAGTGTCATTCTCACTCACCTGACGAAGGGCGATGCCCGACACATGTTTGAAAGCATTTCTCCACGGCCAATATTGATTACTTTACCGGGTGTTGTTTGATATACTGAATAATCTTGTGTTATATATATCTATATATCTAGATCTATATATATATAATAATATATATCTCTCTAATATATATATATATTATATATATATATATACTATCTATATAAACTCCAACCTGTTTTCAAACTCTTGAGTGTATTTCAGTAAGGGTGTCCTTTATATGATGTCATTTTTTTCATGCCATTATGTCCCTTTAAGGTATGTTTTTTACTGTAGCTACAACCACACACATGTTTCAAAATTTGGAAAATATTCACTCTGCTGATATAAATTTTAAATTAGTGATTCATTCATTTTGTGAACACTTTTTTATAGATCCAGGGCAAGACATCTCCTATTCATCTTTTTTGGAAAAAGTATCTCCAGAATGGACATAATTATTTTGTTTTTCCAGATGCTGTCTCTGTGAGAGCAGTCATAATCTACTTGATCAGGATTCTCTTGATACTAATAAATAAGAAAAAACAAGAACGGGAGAGTTCGGCATATGAGGATGAATGGGACAATGCTTCGTTCACGTATTAAATGGGTAAATGGAGAAAAACCCTCATCTTATTTTCGTATTTTAGAAATTAGAAATGTCAGGGATAACCACTAACCTTTATGTTGGGATGGTAATGAAAAGTGTAATCAGCAGGATATTATTGATGAGTGTCCTAACTTTTATTTTAAGAATTGTAAAAAAAAAAAAAAAAAAAAAAAATGTGTGATTAAAAAAAATGTGTTAAGTGAGGGTATGGGGGTCTGAAGCAGTGAACTTAATTAAGTGATTTTTCTTTAATTTCCTAAAAGTGTATATATATGTTACACATCATATTGTATCCCAGGTCACAAAGTTTTTTAAAATCATGTCAATTTTTGCTCTAGTTGCCATGGTTCACACTTAAGGCCTCTGATTGGCTGCTACCACTAGAACGGAGACGTAACTAAATACCAACAAGCTACTGGGGGTCGAACTTGGGTGGCAATGTTGCCAGGGGTATACGCAGTGAAATGAAGCCGGATTTTTTGATACCGTTGCCATTGCAACCGGCAATCGACCAATCACATAACTTCAATGGCATAATTTTGAATTTAAGAACACCATTTTTTTTTTTTTTTTTTTTTTTTTTTAATGAATTTTGAAATATGTGGGCCAAATTTCATGTGCATAGTATGTAGCGTTCTCTAGTTACGTTTCGTTTTCGTGTTGGTTGTTGCGTATTTTAACGAAAAACGAACGAGTTATGCCCTGAAACATTTTAGACAAAAATTGATGGGCGCTTTTGATGTGAAATAGGATTTTTTTTGTAAATTTCATTTTAAACTGAATTATCATAATTATTATGAAAGTCATCGAAATTCGGTGCATCCATTGTCCTGTATTAATTTTTAAAATAATTTTCTTCAATATCGCAGGGTGGACAACAATAACATACATAAAAAAATACCCACCCAGTATTTCATTACACTTTAATTATGGACAAAAGACTACTGAGTATTTTTATTTACTTCGACTTAGCCCAAATAAATGCGTTAAATAAAATTCGTATAAATAAGTCTTTTACAATATCTTAAAATATAACCAGTTAAAATTTTTAAAAAAATATACAGTATAGGAAATATGCGTTTTTGTCAAATTTTCTCGTACACTGCTTCACTTTGATCACCAGATCTCAGGAACCGAATGTCCAATTGCGATCGAATAAAAGCATTTTGTATATTACAATCTACACAATTAGCCATTGCATTATCCGCATTTTCGTAAATGGAACATTTTTACCAAGTCAGACGCATAACCCCCCTTAATTCAATGATTGTCCAGTTCAAGGTGATCGTCAAAGACAGAGTTTAGAGGGTCCTAATCAGCATAGTTGACACTACTTTGGTTTATAAAAATAATGGTTCATGATAAAAGTCCGGGGCTTGGTGGTTTTTCCGGCTGAATTTTTTAAATTATTTTTCAAGATTTGTCTGGTTTCGCTCTGAGAAGCTTATGATAAGGGTTCTTTACTCTGCCACACAGAAACGGGGGATTATTACACTCCTTCCCAAAATGCATGAACCCCGTCAGTTGTAAACACTGGTGGCCAATATCTCCCTTTAAGTGTTATATAATAGATCGCGTCTTCGTGATTGCTGAAAGTTGAAAAAGATGTTGATATTTAATGTAGCAATGACCAGTCAGGTTCATGTCTGGTAGATTTATCGGACAAATATTACACAGTTTAGTAATGTGCTATCAAATTAAGTGATAGCCCCGGATGCCTTCTCTTAACTTGATTTTGAGAAGGCTTTTGATTCTGTTTCTTCTCACCATTCTTATTCTAGATACCCTAACTTTGTTTATTTTAGTTATCATTAAAAAAAAAGGATAAGCTTATTTTATAAGGATGCACAGTCATCAGTCATAGTTAATGGTCACATGTTCCCTTCTCTTTCCCATTCAGGTTTGGTTGTCGGCAAAGGGGATTATGGCCTTTCTCCGTATATTTTTCTTCTGTGTGCGCAAGTTTTAAATCTTCCGCAAAAATCATGTTGAATTTTCAAAAAGACTTACTTACACAAGGAATGAATATAAAATTCGCCCTTATGCTGATGATACAACAATTATGATGGTACAGAAAGATCCTTATTGGAGATTTTCAGATTACTTAAAAAAATTCGGAAATCTGAGGTTTGAAGATTAATATCGAAAAAAACCCAATCATTTAGAATGGTGCAAAGATTACAATATAATTTGGGTCGGTACGTTTGATTATCTTGGGGTTCTACTTTAAGTGTTGATTTAGATAATATCGTGAATGTTAATTACACCACTACATTCAATCGATTACAAAACTTATTCGTAAAACGTTTCCTGAACAAAAGTACAGAGCGTGTTGCGTACGATTAACACTATAACCTTATATGACGTCTTTCTGATAACCCATTAATACGTTAATATTGCTGATATTAACGTGTTGAATATGGAAATACTCGGCCTATGAAAGAACGCCTATGAACGCGTTATATAGTGTTAATCGTATAAAATGCTTCCTATGCTTTTTCCCACATCCAATAACAAAAAACCCGTTAATTGTTATATTCCATTTTTACCTACAACACCCCAATGCCACGCACCCTCACTAAATGTAGATTCTTTGGTTGGCTTGTTAAACGATTTTCCCTACACGGGAAAATAGGGATGGTTACAGATATAAGCATTAACCATCTATCCATTGTACAATTTCCTCTTCAATCAGCAATATTTCAACATTCTTCCAACTTTTCCGAGATATTAATTCTCTTTCACCAGCTTCACACACTGGGCACTCAACACTACGTTCAGTACATATACGAAGTTAACGAACGTTTTAACTTGGTGCTTAATATAAATGTCTTTCATATCATATTTGAGCATCACTTTAAATTAATATAAGCTCAATCGCCTTTTTACCATATTTTAATAATTCTTTTTCTTATAATGCATTAACACCACAATTAAGTCACACCTTAACAAGATTCTTCAATGTCTCAATGTTGCGATCTCTAATGGTCATAATAATATTAAGGCGACTTATTTTCTGCTCATATCTTTAATTTTGTGCTTTTATAATGGCTACGCTCTTTACACAACTGGAATCTTATAGTCGCGTAATTCTTAACCAATTATTCTTTCACTTATTTTTAATTTGATGTGGCGAAATCTACCCTACATCTTTAGGTACAGTAAATACAAGTCCATGTTTTAAAAAAAATCATCTTTATTAACTCTAAAAAAGACCGTACAGATAAATCCAGGATACGGGATGGACTATCCCATCCCTACGGATAGCAACATAATCACAATGACAAAAAGACATTACTATATCCAAGAGTAAAACATAAAAGTCCCTGAAACAAACCGCAGGGACGGATATGCCACAGGGTATTACACAGGTGTATAATCAGATTTATAACAATCATCTTTTAAAAAATGTGGAAAGAGTCGTCTTGGGAGAGTGGTTAACAAAGCCCGTTTTGTCATCATTTCTCACATATTTGTATTTATTCTCCATGGCAGTAATTCACAAAAGAGGTTTTTAATTAGCTCCAATTTCTCACACACACGACCCACATATATATTATATATAATACATTATTAGTCACCCTGAAATACAACTTATTTATTTTATTATACGCCCCCACTATCTTGTAGTGGGTGAGCAATTCTTTTCTGACTATTCATTGGTACAGACCAGTGCTGGGTTCAAGGGCTTGCTCGGTGTGAAACCATAGATGTATATTTATCTATACAATCTCTTTTGTTAAGACACGCCTGTGCAACATCATCCGTCTGAGGATCGGATAACCCGATGATCTAAATGAGGGTAATGCCGTGAAACTCTGATAATATGTCTTGAACTCAATGCAGTAATGTTTTTAAAGAAATGATGCCTTCCGCCATGAAATGATCAAGCAACGGTCTCGCGTTAAACGTTCTAAGCCGCCGCGTACGCTAATTAACATAATATCAACTCATTATTTTTGCCCGATCATATTTCGTCTGCTCATACTTTAAAAAAAAAAACGTTTATGAGTAACAAGTTCATGTAGAGGCGGATACGTACCCCTGTCAAACATCATCGTTTACCCTACCCCTCACTACAGAAAATGTTTTGACACCTTTGGAGTTAGTATGGTCCCTCTATATCAACGCTAGTTCGGTAGTACTGTCAAATTGCGGTGTCACTCTTTTTCACTAGGGGCCATTTTAAGTTTACAACAGGGGTCCAACCGTTTAAAATGCTCCAATCATGTGTGAAATGTATGCACACTGTCCCGTCTAGTCATAAGGATGTCCAAAATGGTATAGTTTGTCCATCTATGACCATTGGTTTTGGGATTTATAGGGTAACCATGGTAAAAAAAGGTCAATTTTTTTCTATTTGTACAAGGGTCAAATCAGAAGTTGCTCCAATTTTGTTGACAAAATTAAAGATTGTTCATCTAGCTTAATATGCGTCCAAAATAAGGATATTTTGGACCATCTGCAGTGTATAGTTATCATGTTTATGTCACAAAATAGGTCATAGGGCCACTAATCCTAGTGGCTTTGACCTCTTCGAACCCTTATCTCCGTAAGTAAACATTTACATAATCAAACTAATACTTTTTAGGAGTCTTCTCACCTCAGGCAATAATTTGGAAGTTTAAAATATAATCGGATTAACTTTAATGTTGACCCATGTACAAAGGAAATTGCCAATTTTTTTACCATTTTTTAGACAATTTTAACACATAATTCAAACCCAATGGTGAATTGCTAGCAAACTATACTTTTTGGAAATCCTTTTGATTAGATGGACCATGGCAATACATTTCAACTGATTAATTATGGTTTTATGTAAATTAAAAATAACACTTTCATAACTATTTTAAAATTAGCCAAACAGTTACACTACAGTATTATTGTGAGTTGGTTCTGTCAGACCCCTCTCTCATTGTTCCGAACATGGATTCTCCAAAATTACATTTGATGTCCGGGCCGATGAAAAGTGTTAGAAACCGACGCTCTTGGCAAAACAGTACCTACCATATGGTTAGTTATCGAAATACATGTGGAATTATTGTGTTTTTGGCAATCACCGTGAAAACGCACGAAAAAACGCCTACGTGCGTACTCATTGCTCGCGTAAAATTCTCGCCCGTGAATGTTTGCGTTGAATAAGCTCGCCGATGCTTTTACGCTCATGCTTAAAGGGAACCCGTAACGATATATTAAACCTATACACTATAAAATACTTATCATTGACCCATCTCGATGTTTCCATAGAAAAAGGGATTATATAACCCGAACATGATTAAAACCATCATAAGCCTGACCATGTGCTTTTAAAAAAAAAAACAAAACTTCGCGCTAGTGTATAACGTGGTATGCGATAACGACCGGCACGTGTAGGTCATACATGCCATAGAAATACACAATTATGAACAGCATCATGCTGAAAGTTGTATGACGCTACCTGTGCCGTCCTTATCGCATACACAAATAACATATCGTCACTTGGGCGGGAAAGACCTCATATGTAACTCCAGAGTTCAAATGCAAAACCTCATATGTAAAAAATGGGCCCCAGTGCTAAAACCTCATATGTGCATTTTGGTCACATCGGGTTCTAGCTTGAAGTTCATGCCAAATATGATAGTAAAGCATATGGCACTTTTCAGAATCTGGAGTAAAAATTACCTAAATATATTTAGAAAGGAAAATCCTTCTTGTGCATGGCATTACAGCAAATTATTCAGTTTTTGGTGTCTCTCGAAAATGTTACATATGAGGTTTTGTCATGTAACCGTTTTTACTACATGTGAGGTTTTTGATTTTAAAGGTCAAATGCACATATGAGGTTTTTCCCGCCCAGCGACGATATCCCATCTACAGTAGCGCGAATTTCAAATAGCGCATGGTCAGACAAAATGCTTTTAATTCGTTTTATGGTTATTATAATTCCATTTTCCCATGAAGCCACTCCATATGTGTTCAATAATTGTTTTTATAGCGTATATTGTGAAAGTTATTCTTGATACAGGTTCTCCTTTAACATCCGAGTCTTGGCAAGTCCTTAGTTACCCCTGAGTCTCCGTCTCTTGCTCCAAACCCCTTAATGAACTCAAACTCACTAAGAGTGACTAAGATGTTCTCTCTTGTAAACACACACACGCGCGCTCGCACCACACACACACTCGCGTGCGCTTACACATTCACAAACACATACCGACAACAGCTACATTGTGGGTGTATATGTGGTTGTGCATTGTGGGGTATACAATTCGTATTTGGGAATATGACTTTTAGTATAACAATGCATTATGGGAGTGTGGACCATTGAAATAGTGTGTTTGTATCTGTGGGGGTATGTGCACCCCAACACACAACACACAGTAACATACATAAACATAGAGGGGGTATTTTTCTTTCATATTTTTTTAAGCTCACAATGTCATTTTAGACCGTTTTGAAACACTTCACTGTGGGAGTTCCCCACTATGCAAAATACGCCCACAGTGTACCTCTGTACTTGCAAATACCCCCACAATATATCTCTGGAAAGTTCACACACACACACACACACACACACACCCACACACACACACCCACACGCACCCACACACCGCCCTTTTCAATTTGAAAGCACGACCGTGCAGGTATAGGTCGACCTTTTCATCAGGATATTTTTTTTTTTTGGTCTGGAAAATGAAATTTATGACGTTGTTGTTTAGTCTTTTGACCTGTTGTAAATTCCCTAGAAATCGTCGACAATAATAATCAATTGGAAGCCAGCCTGTACTGTAGCAGTCCCCTTGTATTGAATTACGTTCAGTATTTGATTGAGACAGAGCATAAATCTTTATGGAAATAGAACCTTTCAAGCCAGCAATTTGAAAAATAGGGCTGCAGGTTCCAAATATGTTATTTAAGACGTAGATCCTATGGCCACAACAAGGTACGAATAACAATGCGTGTGCTAAAGACCCTTCAGGGTATCTACTTATTGTGTTACAATTGAAGGAGGTGATGGCGACCTATTCTGTTCAACTATTTTTTTTTAGGAAACATTAGGTTTAGAATACTGATCCCGACTCCGCCCCTTTGGAACATAAATGTAAGTGAGGAAAAATACATCGATTGTTTTTGGAATATTGGCTCTATTAATGGTTTTGATAGACCAAATGGATATTATACTTTCTGGTTACTAGATAATTGGATGTTAGACTAAATGGTATTAGGACAAAATTAGTATTAGGATCAATATGGGTTAGACCAAATGAGATTAGACCAAAATGGCAAATAAAACCATTGATGACACTATGGATTTCACAAAGTTGCTGGAGAGGTTCTTGTTGTCTAAGAAAGATGATCCAAAAATTGGGTTGGACATCATTGCAATGATGGCCAACTATACTTCTCAGTTGGAGTTTTCTGCTTGTTGGTGGAATCTGTGAATCCTATTGACTGTTTGAACTTTTGAATTGGTCTTTGAATATCTGTACTTTAAAAGTGTTAAATAACTCCTGAAATGTAATAATCCTGAAGATCTTCAATACATGGCTGTCTGATTCCCAGTTTTAATGACATTCTAAACCCACTTTCACAAGAGTATCAGTTGGGACTCTAGGAACAGCAACGATTGAAAGCAGAACATCTGAGGAGGAGGAGGAGGAGAAGGAGTACAGTTGAACACAAAAAGTATGTGACATGTTTTTCGATCAGTATTGTGCCAAAGTCCGATAATATTGAAAGTTTCCAAGATATATATTTGGTGCTAGGTCTTGCTCTTTCATTAAAACACCTTATTTGTAAAAAAAAAGCGTGCAAAAAAAATGATCTGAGATTGAAAGCCTGAAAGACGTAAACCCCAAAACCAAAAGTTGCATCTTTTTTTTAGTTTCAATGGGCATTGCAGTGTCCAGTGGGACTATGATCATCCATCACATCCGCCAATGCTTACTCAGGAGATCCTCGTAGACAGAATCAAAGTCTGGCCGCGCCTCCCCTCCATCCTTTCCATCCTCGTTCAATGTCGCTTGTGGTGACACTCCCCCAGGACAATGAGAAGTATCTCCATACACTTTCAATCACCGAGTTGTAAAAGAGTAAGAATTTCAGTGTTGACATTAAAAAAGTTCCGTTTTCTTAAAAATTAACCAAAAAACAAAAAATTAAAAAAGTTATAATTTAAAAAATTATGATGTAGAGATCTTTGGATGAGGGGGGGAAAGACACGACCAACTGCCTTTAGGAGACCAGGGGCTTGGAGTTTTAACATGTTTCCTGAAGTCAAGTATCATTTCTTTGGTGTTAGAGCATTACCCCCATTCCAAATAATTGGAATCGCAAAAACTGACGAACCAGTCAAAATGATTTAGGTATTGTCATTATATTTAGCAATGAGGACCCATAATGGCAGTATCGTCCGCATAACTTAACTAGGAGCATGGTGATTCGTTAGATGCTTATTTTTTAGGTTGCCTGAGACATTTTTTGTTAATGTGTGTTTTTTAAGAAGCTGTCCATCGAGGCCACGCTGAAATCTGCATGACATCCTTCCTATTTGTTCAGCCTTTGTGGGATTGGAACAAGGCAATCGCCGCAGCCCGAGCGTTCGCTCAACAATAGATTTCGCGTGTATTTCAAATATACTACCATCTTACCAACACTGCGCGTACCCCTCCAAAAATTGTTAGATAAAATAAAATAGCCATGACAAAGAACGTTGGCGCCGTTCGAAAATTCCCAGAGAGTTTACCAAAATAAAAAAATCTATATACTACGCCCTAAATACATTTGAAAGGATGTATCATAAAAAAATACCAAAATCATACAAAGTATAAAAACTGAAAAAAAATATAATTATGGAAACAAATAAGTCTTGAGACATAGCAGTAGATGAAGATTATCTAGATGGATAGAGGGAAGACAGGAAGATGCATCGTACTCGGGACTATTGTCGCTGGGCAGTAAAAAACCTCATATGTGCCATTGACCTTTAAGAGCAAAACCTCACGTGTAGTAACACCAAAAACTGTACAGGACAAAAACCTCATATGTAACATTTTCGGGAGGACAGCCAAAAAACGGAAGAAGTGACTGACACAATGCCTTGCACAATATTAAGGTTTATTCCGTTATAAATATATTTAGATAATATTGATTCGACAATCTGAAATAAACTGCCATATGATTTAATATATAATTTGCTGATGAAAATAAAACTAGAACCCGCTGTGACCAAAATGCACATTTTATGAGGTCCTTAGCACTCTGGCCACTTTTTACAATACGGGGTTTTGAATTTGAACCTTTGGTAGTTACATATGAGAGTTTTTCACGCCCAGCGACGATATGTTAAAACATTAGAAAAAATTATATGCAATCCAACATAAGCTGAAAAAATTAGGAAAATGTATGATTATGTGGCATCGGTGGATTTGCAATTCGTACTCTGGAAATAGTTGAAAGATTAAAACAGCTATGCAGTGAAGTTAATATGGAATCGAAGCCTGTTGTTTACAGGACCAC
The DNA here is from genome assembly GCA_023653785.1 of Ophioderma brevispina. Classification (NCBI taxonomy): domain Eukaryota; kingdom Metazoa; phylum Echinodermata; class Ophiuroidea; order Amphilepidida; family Ophiodermatidae; genus Ophioderma; species Ophioderma brevispina. Next base: position 15,511 of record JAMKCH010000299.1, read on the forward strand.
AAATATGAATATTATAGGCACTTGAGTCCTTGCCCTTGGGCTTTTCTTCCATGTTTCAGAGTAGCTTAGAGTATTTATTTGCTTGGTATTATGTTCTCTTTTTTTCCTCATCTTTTTATTTTTTATTTATGTGCAATGTGTAAAGCAATCCACCATGTGCGTGGGATATTCTTGAAGCAGCATTGTAAAAAAACGGTCTAGGATGTGTATGCACTACAAAGAGAAATAGATAAAATAGTTTTGTAAATAGATCCATAGACATTTAAAAAAACTTTAAGTCTTTACTTTCCAATTTCACAAAGGAAGTTCTTACTGATAACAGAAGAAATCACACTCAAGAATACTAAAAATGTGCTGCTATCAATAATTACACATCTTTCAAAGAAATTTAGGTTTGGGCCGGTCGTATAATGCGTACATATGGACATAGGCATCCTAACGCAAGACTACAGAAGCGTGGAATTAAAACAGTTCTTCAGTGAAAGGATAAACATTTTTGCATACCCAGCTTTCAATCAGGCGATGCGCTTTATTTTTTAACTTTTTTTGTCCTAGCAAGTCAGATGGTATAGGTGCCCTCTCACGCGCCTCGTTCGATACTCTGTTGGGCGTGCGGTGCGTTAACAACGACAACACTTATACTACTAAAATGTTTATGTCATAATACCACGTCCGACCGATACTGTCTTCTTGACAAAGGTGAAGGATAACAAGCATTTTTTGCTAATAGTAGTTTCTTTGTTCGGACCTAATTGAGAATGCCACAAAATCGTCATACTTTTACTGCTGTAACAAAATGCCAAAATATGTCTTTTTAACATTGCTTTTCACAGACACGAGACCAATGTAACTGGCATTGGGAACAGTCTAACGATTACATCACATAGAGCAATGCCATCTATTCACTACATTTTTAATGTCATTGAAAAGGGTTGGGTGCAATACAGTACTAAACCATATTACGCACGTATTACTGGTTTTTATTAAGTACATAGATCAAGAAGCATGAGCATTTATTTTTTTATTTATGATTTTTTTATATATTTTTATTTTTATTTTTCGTACAATTTTTATATAGGTTGTACATTGGTACATTTGAGAGTTAGAACGTCACTGGTCCATTGGTCCTTGGATTAAACATTGATATTTTGGGATTTCTAGAATCATACTCAGTTGAATATTCTTGGAAAAAAATACCAACAAAGTATATGAAATTCCGGGGTAATAAATGCTACATTCTAGTTGCGTCTTTTGAAGTAGATGCATGATCAGAATAGATCTTATCCTTTTATATTAGACATTATGACCTTTTACAATCCTTAACTGGATTAGTATGATTTGCTAATCCGAAACACCCCCAAAAATCATCAAAATTCAGATTTTTTGTTTTTTGTACGGCAGGCGGGATCTTTAAACATCCTGCCAAATGGTTGGCTTGAAAAACCCTGTATTTAAACACTATGCAGTACTTTTTATCTGATTCTTTAATTTCTATAACTGCGTATCAAAATTCCCACTTGAGATCAAAAAGCCTTTCTTGGTGAATATCTCAGATTTTAAGCGTGATATTGTGCACCATGATCTACAGTTTGACTCATACACAAACCTTATTGATCTTTGTTTATCTTCTGGCTAGTGTAAACCACAATCAGCTGTTTAGGTAATTGCTTTATGTCTATTGGCGGGAGACGGTGAGACAAATTTCCTCAAATCGTCATTTTTTCACTATTTTTGGTGGTTTGTTTCTACATTACAAAGCAGTTATATGGAATTGTACACACGTAATCCCCTGATTTACTAAGTTAAAACAAATGCATGTCCACATGTTTCGATTCTCTTCGCATATCGCTGCTAATCCCTTTACAATCCGTTTATTATTTGTTTCTTTTGATATTAATATGTTTGATGCTTTCCCAAGCGCAGTGTCAACCGAGCATCATGAAATAGTGCTTCCTTTCCTTCGTTTTTTTTTCTCAAAATAAGATCTTTTTCACACCACACACCCATGTAACACGCCCTATTCTAATCTGTTCCGACTATGGTATTCATGCTGATTTTTATCTCTTATGTCCCTCATCCACCGCCATAATGTTCATATGAATTCCCTACTGTAATGCGATTTTGTCTGACCCGACTGTCCCCCCCCCCCCCTCATATGTATTTATGTGCCCTTCTTGCTATATGTTCATGTTAGTTAATTATCTTTAACATAATAACCCAATTATATTTGTCTAAGAAATTAAGAGTGTACCTAATCTTCTTTTCTCCAACTGAACCATTGATGGGCCTGTATGCACACGCCATCTGATCCGCCACTGCCTTTTTTATTGTTTGTTTTTGTGGTCTTCCTCATTAATTCATGGTCTTATCATCGACCTAATGGTGTCAGGTTGGAAGAGATTCAGATTTAGGTTCACTTTTTCACATTACTCAGAACACGATGCGATCATGACATAGACAGTAAGATTTGATACAATATATTTTGCACGTACACATGGTGTTATTTATAATGAACGTTTTTAGTATACTCCCACTACCTTCCTCGCCGCATTGACGTCAGCGCGTTCAGAGTTGCTCTGCGTATATTGTTTTTGCCTCCCTTTTTCAGGCGCGCTCGTGCATTAGTGTCATGAGCACGCTTACGGTTTGATGCTGCAAATGATACACTACACACTGACGTCACGATGTTGACTTCATGCTGGATATTCTTAAAGGTAACCAATCCCTTATTCCAACTTGACTGTTGATTGGTTTGATTTGCTCTCTTCATTATAGTAAATAAAAAACCACTCGTCTCAATCTTACTTATGTATCCCTTATTTGTTTTAATATGAGCATTTAGTTTGTTTGTTTTTTTTACATCTTCTGCTCTTGTGCTGATTAGACATTGTACCTAACCTCTTTTCCAACTTTCACGGTTGATGGGTCTATTTGTGTCATCACTAAACGCCACAGTTTGCTCTTTCTCCCCATTTGTGTAGGCTTTAGTTCTCTTGCACTTTTCTGGGATAAATTTGAAAACCCAATGATGCATGGTTGTCAAGAACGTTAAATCATTTCGCACTGACTACATTTATTATTTTTGTAGTTTTTTTCTGTTTTTTAAGTTTTTTTCATTTGTCATATTTAGGTTCGTATATATGTATATAATCATGTAGGCCATGTGCACATTCAGATTAATGTTATACAACCTTTTATCATAAATTTTTCTGCAACAGATTTTTTGTTGGTTTATTTGTTTTGTTTTTCACAGACATAAAATACTGTTTTTTTTTATTAAGTTAGTATAAATTGTTTCTTAGTTTACTTTTGCTAGTATATAGCTTAACTTTATTAGCTATTTGATTGTATATTGATTATTTGAAGTTAGTTTAAATAATACTTGTATTTTTCTTAATTACCTGTTATTATATATATTTTTGGTAATTACCTTATTGTTTTTTGTGTGTTGTATTTGCCCAGTGTCCTGTTTTTATCTTCCTTCTCCTGCTTGCTGTCCCTTTTAACTTTTATCTTGCTCGTCTATCCTCATCTTCCTGATCTCCTCTTCTAATCTCCATTGACGCTCCTGTCCGTCTGTATTCTATATACTACTTTTCTCTCCTAACAATCGTCCACCTCCTCTTGCCCCGCACTTACTACTCACATTGCCTGCCTTCTTCTTCATCTCTGTCTCTCTTGCGACTTCTTCTGCCCATTTCACTCCTTTTCTGACTTTCCTCCCAACTACTTGATTCTTGCCTATTTTTTCAATTAACCCTTCCTTCTTTCTTTATTGATTTGTACTATTGATACTTGTCCATTTCTATTTTTTGTATTTTCTTAGCCCCTTGTTTGTTTTACCTCTGTGCTTGTCTTTTTTACTTTTCGTCTGTCTGACTTGTCAATACACATCCTGTCTCGGTATTGCTTCCCTTTTATCTACCCTCCTCCTCATTTGCTCTTCTAATCTCTTCCTTTTTCAACCTACCTCATCCATCCAATCTCTCGATTCCTCCCCTCTCTTCACCCTCTCTCTCGCTTTATCTCTCTCTCATTCTTTCTCTCCCCGCTCTCTCTCTCTCTCCCTTATAACCCCCCTCGCTATTATCTTCCTTGACTTATCCGTTTCATTATGCATATCCTGCTATATACGAACTGGCCATTTAACCATCACTTCACGACTAAGACTTGTCGCGCATCATTTTAGTTTTTCACCAACACTAAATTGAACATCATCAAACTTAATTCCCTTTGCCTCAATCCGTTACTAGTTAACTCACAGACCCCCATATCATCTCAAACATGTGACCACCCATCCTTCCACATCCCACAAACAACTCTGGTTTCTGACGCCCGGCTATCACCGAGACCGCTTTCAACACTAATAAAACCATCAGCACGACTCCTTTTCCATATTCCATTTCAACGGCCGTAGTATCACAAATCATATAAGAAATCACTAACTACCTTTGATCAAACCTCAACCACTCTTTCTCTGTCTTGCATTTTCAGAAACATGGCTTTACTGACAACCAAATCACAACCTCACTTTAATGGCTAACCCTACTTCCAGGAGCACGTCACGGCAGAGGAAGGGGAGTTTGTCTTTAACATAACAAATCACCTCTCATACAAAATCATCGACACAACACCAAACCAGAATTTGCTCACTTTTCTCGAACTCACCATTACACCAATAGACCGAAACACATAACTGTCGGAGTTATTTACAGACTGCATGAACAACCATCCCCCAAATTTTAACAATAGCTTTGAGCAGCTTTCTACTGAACTAAACTCAACCAACCGTGATTGTCTATATTGTCGGTGACTTAATGTCAATCTTCTCATTAATTCCCACTCATTCACACTAATCGACTTTATCAACACATCTCTTGCAAACTCTTATATCCCTAAATTAACAGACCTACAAGACTTACGCATAACACAGCAACGCTCATTGATAACATTTTCACCAACTCCACTGACACAGACTCCACCCAGGGATATTTGTCACTGACACTACAGATCATTTCCCATATCCTCATTCCATCACTTAAGCATAAGCTGGCCACGAAAACAAACAATACATCAATAAGACGTGAAACTACAGAGATCACAACATTCGCAATTTAACCGTAGACTCAAGACTGAATCATGGGAACATAAATACTCACAGAAAATGACCCAAACATAGCGTACAACAACTTCATTCAACTTATACGATCATTACAACCGCATCATTCCTACAAAGAAAGACCCCAAAAAATCGTAAACTCCATAACAGCCCTGGATGAAACAGCAATTTCCAGTCAATCAAACACAAGCACGGCCTCTAAAACATACCTGAAGAAAACCAACAGCACCAAACACAATACAACAATAACAAAACAATTAACACACATTATTCGTATTGCCACTAACAACACAACACAGAACAAAATTCAGAAACTCAAAATTATCTCACCAAACCTGGACATTCCTCCACAACATTCTAGGTAGGAAGTATCCACTAAACAAATCCCTGACCTTTTTCACTCATAATAATAAGCAGATAACTCACCCGCTTGACATAGCGTACCCTTTAACGATCACTTCACTACCCTGGGCGAAAAACTTAGCTACAAAATTCCACCCTCAGTAACCCCTTTACCAAACACCTTCCAAAACACTTCACCTCATGTTCCTGAATCCATCACTGTTGATGAAATGCACAAACTACTTTTCGCCAACCTGTTTAAAACTGGTAAAAGTTGCGGGTACCGACAAGATCGATCCTGGGAGTGCCAACAAATCATATGATAACTCATTTCGCCTCTGCTGGCACATATTTAACAATCCTTCTCACCTGAACTTCCCAGATCACCCAAATCATCCAAAGTCATCCTATTTCCAAAACAAAGATGTTTCACACATTGCCCAATTACCGGCCCATTCTTTCTTCCATCTTGTTCAAAACTACTTGAAAAAGGTCTGTACACACGTCTGTTCACATTCTCACAAGCACAACATTCCTGTCGATGAACAATACGGTTTTTGGCCCAAACGCTCGACTTACATGGGCACTCTTGAACTAACAACCAACCTCAACTTGCACCTAAAACATAAACTCCCCTCCACCCCATGGGGGTATTCCTGGATCGCTCCAAGGCTTTCGACACCATTGACCACGCCATTCTCTTCACAAGCTTTATCATTACTGTGTCCGTGGAGTAGCCTTGGGAGTGGTTCAGGAGTTTACCTAACTAGCGCATCGTCCATCGGGCTGTCACCAGTTTGGTCGTCCCGCGGGCTGGTCCTTGGACCCCTGCGTTTATATTTAACATGAACGACATCACTGCATAATCTCTGGCACACTAAAACTAATATTGTTTGCAGATGACACAACATTTTTTCTTTCAAACCCTAACCTTAATTCCACTTTTTGACAACATGAGTCACGAACTCGCAAAGATCACTGACTGTTTTCGTGCTAACAAACTTTCTCTAAATGTTTAAAAACTAACTACATGCTTTTCTCTACACACAACACTATCACAACCAAACATTAACAATAGATAACCAGACATCTCCCAGGTACACCTCAACCAAATTTTCTTGCATCACAATCGAGACAAACTAACATGAATGAACCCTCAACTCTGTCACCAACAAAGCGTCCCACGCAATTGTTTACAATCTATCAGAGTTAAACAAAACACCACCATCCCATACTCACACCTAAATCACTTTACGGCACGCTATTTCTCCCATACCTAGCTACTGTAACATCATCTGGGCCTCCAACTATCATTTCATTCACGACTCACCAACTAAATATCACCCAGAAATGGGCCATTCGCCACTATCACAATACTCACCCCCCCCCCCAGACCTCACACTTTGCCATTATTTCCTCTCACTCACTGAAAACACTTAAATTAGATCACCTCAACCAACTTCAAACCGCCCTTCATGTTTGACTATCACAACAATCGTTTACCTCCGAACTTCATCAGTAATTACTTTACCACAAACCGACAACTCCACAGCTATAATACCATACAAGCCGACAAACTTCATCTTCCCCTCCCAAATCTTCCTCTGAAAAGCATTTATTCAGTAAGTATCAGCGCAAAACTTTGGAATGATCTTCCAGAATCCATCACAACAATTACAACAAAAATACTTTTAAAGCTCAACTGAAAAACCATCTCTCATTCAACCAGTACATTTCCTTTTTAAATTTCTCCCAATCCCATTTCTCTTTATGGCCTTTTCTCAACTCTTTTTCTATCTCTCTTCTTACCGTTCCTCCACCCTCTACCACCTCTTCTAATCTCCGCTTTCCGATTATGAAAATATTATTACATACCTCAGCACGACATGTGATAATCTCCCTGGTCATTCTTCCAAATTCGCGTACCCCGTTTTCTTCTCCCCCGTTAATGTTTGTTTGCTTAATATTGTTTGTTTTTTTGTTTGTCCCCTGTTTTTTTTTGTTATGTTTATTTACCTATGTAAATTTTCTATATCACACCCCTTACTTGTACATTATTGTAATATTATGTAGAGTTTACTTTAATGTATTACGGGCGTTAATAACCATAAGCCCTACGGGTTGTCCATTACTGTCCTAGCATATCATATCATATACCCACCAGTTTATCTTATACAGTCTACCATTGAAGCGTTTATGTAAATTTATATATTATACTGTATTTTACATTATCTGTCAGTTTTCGCGATATGTTATGCTGAATAAAATTAATGAATTGCAAAAAAAAATCATGCTTTGTATGATTTTATGACGCCTACATATCAATGGCATGATTTTCATAACCCTTTTTTTTTTTTCATGTCGAATAAAATGACAGCCTCTTAGATAACGCTCTCTATTCGGTTTTCATTTCGCGTAAGCCTCTCAATTAAATGAACATTAGATGACATGGAAAAACATATCTGAAATTAGGTCTAATTAGTCGAAATTACCTTTTTCTTTTCCTCCTGTATTGTCCTCCGTGCCACTCACCATGGTGATGATCATCAATTTCATATTGAAAATGTCCACATCTTCTACCGAAATGTATCAGGGACGCCTTAACATTTTCTCCACATTTTTTATCAGAATTAATGTGACTTCCTTGCGTCCTTAATTGGAAACGCATGCCATAAAATTCATTATACATTATCTGCCTGTCTTATCTACCGTCCAAAGTTTATGAATTATTTTTAACAATATTTTAAACAAAGCGGTTTTGTCGGTTTTATGTAGTAACTGCGTTTGTAAATAATGAAATTAAACAGACCTTACCGTAAAATCCACCCTCGTTCCATAATGCATTAGTCAGGTTAATCTCACAGAGGAGGAAAAAGACGAGGTTCACCCCTAGCAACCTTCCAAATATAAACAATCCCTTAATAATATATTCCCGGGGAATTGAAACGTGTTTTTTAAGGCACTGTATCATTTTATTAACAATGCATAATTATTTAACATGTTTTTTAACAACTCTGTCTAGTTTTTGAATAGATGATTATATTGTAGCTTTATTCTAACCACGAATATTTGTCACTATCTTTGAATACGAGTTAGTGGTTATAATTATCTTTTGAATAAGAGTGCGAAAGCGCAGTTTTAAGATACACACCTCCTGTTACATCTCTCTCTTTGACGGTGACTTAGTAAAGGGAAACTCAATGGGAAAAATATGTAATATACCTTGTCTATATTAGTGTATTCTGAGGTCTCTGGACTTTGGACCATTGGCGGATTAAACCTGGTTTTGTGAGTTCTCACCCATTCCACTTCCCTCAGAGCATGCTAGAGTTGCTCGTAGCTCCATCTGAGTGTCTGAATGCCTCTCAATGCAATTTTGACCGCTGTATCAGTTATAGCCTCTCTTTCCTTTAGGAATGCCAACGGATGCCAGGCATTTGTTGACTGGTGTATTGCGGAAACCTCTGCTTCCTACTTCTATTACTTCTATAGTTCATGGAATATTTATACCAGGTCCATTGAAAATGCTTTAAATGTAAGCTTTAAAGATGCGTGTTCCGATCGTCTTTGGGACCCCCTGATTTATCCGGAAGTAGTGTCGATTTTGATATCAGATGAAAAGCCTTAATTTTCTCATTGTCTTGAAATTTGAGCCCTCAAATCCATTTCATTCCTAAGATATAAACGAAAAACCGCCGTTTTAATGGTTAACCATCTATTATTAGCACAGTATTGAATAGGAATAGAGCTTTGAAACATGCATTATTGCTTCTGCCATCAAAACCGCAAGTTTGTTTCAAACGGTAATTGATGGGGCGTATATTCAAGTGCCAGGCTTTCATATCAAGTAGAAAATACAATAGCCATAAATTGGAACAAGCACTTTTAATTTCGGAAAACTTCGCACAGATTCAGCACTGGCACTTGGATTAGAAATAGCGTGACTGCTGTTTGACTGTGTTTTACACGATTCGGCAATCTAGGTGTAAAGATTGGTCGCGCTTATGCAATATGCTTAGTAGTTTTGAGCGACCAAAAGTGGCGCACTTCAACTCACGCCATTTAATGCAGATAGTGCAGGACATTTATCCTTTGCAAAAAATATCATTCGGTTTGTTTCCAATTTGTAAAGAATATCGAATATTATCGAAAAGGAAGGAGATAGGCCGGTAACATGAATAAATCAATACGTAATAATAATTATGATACGAAGAAAATGCTTTTGTTTTACTTTCACTAGTAAATTGTCAAACAGCATTCTTAATATGACAATGAAACCCTCTCGATTTTAGATAACGAGATAACGGGTCATATCACTATTAAACACAATCATTTTCGATTCCGTCAGTTCCTAGCGAAACATACCATTAAAGGACTTATCACACTGTACGTCTGTTCATGCGAAACCTCATTACTACGATTAGCAGATCCATCCTGTTATAAGCAAGCATTTACGTATAATATTTTTTTTAAAACTATTTCCTGGTCTTTACCAGTTTATCAATCTTTTACATTTATATAGCTCACTTGTATGTATCTATCTCAAGTCCATATCGCTGATATCTGAGAGCTCATTTAACCGGCACAACACTTACCAGTAGATAATAAATACCCGGGCACTTCTTAATTAAAATATTTTTTGCGGCTTATTGTGGAATTGTGACTGTTTACTTGTATGATGACGTCAGGCAAAGTTCTTCTTGTATTTCACATGCCTTTAGGTGCTTGTTTTTATGTGGTGATACTGTCCAACATTCTAAACTCAAAAACCGGCCTTTGGACGCGAGTGAAACGGCGGAACTACAGGTGCAGGTTGTTTAACGCTTGTACAAATCATATGATCTAAACGTGCGTCGACAGCATAATCGATACTATTTAGATGTTTCGTTGTTGTTGTGTTGGATGCCTAAATTTTGTGGGTTTACTCATGCATATGCATATAAGCTTCCCGGACCAAAGTTATTGGTCGAGCTCTGAGTTGCCCAAAAATATTGGGCGGACGCAGTCGAGCCTATTTTAAAAATCATAGCGAGACAAATTACTTGGGACGATAGTAAATCATCCGATTTTAAGATTATCATGTTTCGGATACGATTTTCAACACGTGGACTCCTCAAAACATGATAATCAGTAAAATGATTCAATCGATTTTTTCCAAAAACATTTTTTCAAGTAAGCAAACGTAGATATAATTAAATATGCTTTTGATGGTGAATTACATGCAAATTAGATTAAGATACAGAATATTTACCAATAAAACAAGCAAATACATGACGATAAAATGGGAGGGGTGCCATTACAGAGCAAGCTTGAAAACTATAAAAACAACAACAACCAACAAACAGTAGTCGACGGGACGCATACAAGTGCAAGGATAAAACGAGACGCGTGTTGATAAGGCCTAAAAAACCATGTGACATTATTAAGGGGCATGGTTGTAAATTACATGTAACGTAATCATAATGGAATCACAACTAATGCTCTTGCTCAACATATAATAAAACAAATGAGCTTTGTACTTATTCTTAAACTTACGAACAGATTATTACGAATGGTCTCGGGAATACTATCCCAAAGAATTGAACTGTGTTACGAGCAAGATCCGGACGAAATTATTATGGAAGAAACAAGTTCAATTGTCTGGTGCCATATCCGTCACGCTTGAACAGCATTTCCCTTTATAAAATAATCGGCGACAAAAACTTAGGCAATAATTTCTTATGATACTGTACACATAAAAAAAAATGTTTTTTTTTGACCACGTGAAGCTTATGAATTGTTGTAATTGCCATTAAAACTTGTAAAAAAATGATGCGTTTTTTGGATTATTGTTTGTATGTCCACACAAACTTCATATCGCATGACGTTAACAGGCAATTCCTAGCTATTCCTGCCACGGAATAGCAAGGTACTGACATCGGTGCCAGAATTAACAGAGTATCTAGTATGTTTTTTGATACCATTTGAAAGTATTCAGACATTGTACTTCAGGCTTTGTAGTAAGATATTGATTTAACAAGTGAAAGTTGGATTAGCACTAACTCAATATCAAAGTTTTTAGTTAAAATGCCTGGCAGTATGTGTTAGAAAGTGAAATTGAGCTTACAAGGAAAATAACATTAGTTACTCCTCACTTAAAAAATATAACCCACCCAAACTGTTTTTCAAATTTTGTGGAAGTAATTTCAGTAAACTGTCCATTTCATTCGTCTGAAATTTTTCAATGGCCACTATTCCGTTAAACATGCAAGATCCAATAACCTTTATAATTTTAGTTGTAAAAAACATAAATCTCCTATGTACCTTTTAATAATTTTTGAAATCTCTTTAAGTCGAGAAAAGACCGATAATTAAATAACAACGTCCACATTTCTAACCTTTGGGACTTTAATACCACATTATATTTTTGAGTGTGCTCCAATTTACTGTTTATAGAAAAAATACATCTATCCTTACTTTATTATTAGGCAAAATACTTTTAAAATGAATCAACTATTTAATAGTAATGATCCCAAAGTACTACCAATTCTTGCGATATTTGTCAAAGTCATTCTTTATATCAAATTTTAGATAGAAGTGGCTCATGTATAAATTATACCAGTGTGCATGTGCGTAAGTAATGTTTATCACACAACACGTTTTGTATACTTATTGTTGTCATGTAACGTTCTATATATTATAGTTCTCTCCAATACTCTATATGGGGTCTAGAGAGAAAATAGACTACCTAAACTAAACCAAGCTCTCAACTCACAAATATGAGCAGGATATCAGAACAGCAATTAAAAAAAACTGGCGGATATACAACATTCCCAGTAAGGGACATATAAGTCAGTTGAAAATGCTTAGGTTTCATATTACTTCAAGCATACTAATTTTTAGAGCGAGGCATTTTGCAGATGTTTGTGTCAATAGCAAACTTTGACTTTTCCTTAGTCTATTTTAAATCATAATTACCTGTGTAAATTGTTTGTAATTCTATATTAAAAATCAACATGATAATTCTAAGATCGAAGTCCATTCCATGGATTAATACAACCGCTGAAGTAGTATTCACGCGGTGACACCTCAAATCAATTAACTATCCTCGTGCCCTAAGGCGCTGTTCAGTTAATTGTATCCTTAATTGAAGGGTGCAGTATAGCGGCACAAGTTGAAAATCTAGTTCAAAGAAAATGAATACGATTTTTGAAACAAAATCGGTAGAAATGTTACTCTTTCAGATTGGAAAGTTATGGAAATCTGCAGGTCAAATATTTCTGTAATTTATGCTTCGGTTTTGGTTACAAACATGAATGCTTACGAACTGTAGAATTGTTTGAAAAAAATATAATTATTTTCCTAAGAATTTTTTAACACTTACATACTTCATTTACTATTGAGTTCAATTGTAGATGGGTAATTACGACTAGAAACCATTGTGATATACACTCACTGTGCTTTGGGTCATAGATCCATTGACAGACCGGCGTGTGAACAGTAACAAAAGCAGTTCAACACACGCTACTGACGCACAAACTCCATGATTTCCCTATGTAACGATATAACGACCATGCATAACGACGGGTAGGTTGAGCAAAGTACTTGATGGATAGAAACATACTTTAGAATTTGGCTTCCGCTCCATTATGTCTGTGCTTGTTTATTTTGACCATTGGACATAACCCTATACTGGTTGCCACCTTCCTATACTTTACTGTGTAAAATGCCATAAAATGGTACTTTATGTAGGTATGATGCTACTGTAAGCAAATACTTGTATTTTTTCTTATTATTTAGAGTAATAACATGTGTATGCTTACTTTGGCATCCCTTATTGCCAAATAAATACCAATTTTGCTTGCATTAATGGCAAAAACGGTCGAAAAACCCTCGATTTTGGCGATTTCCTTACAAATTTGCGTAAAAATAAGCTCTCAGTTATGACGTCACTATGACGTAATGTTGTTAAAAGGACATATGTAGCAACACACTGATGTCCTTTATGATCCCGAACAGATACTCCTCTTCCGGAAGTTAAAAGGCGCCTCATCCCTTGGGTCAGAAACAGTCCCATGTTGTAAAACGTGTTGATTTTTGCTTGTACGTCTAGTGCAATATTTTGAAATGTTAGTCCTGATTTTATAATGTCCTTTTGCTTTTATCATGTGGGTGTGATTATGCATGCTGGTACTTAACTGTGTTTGAATGAAATCGAATTTAAAGTATATTATTAAATATATAATTATTTTCAATGTGTGTTGTGTGTTAGCATGGTGTTTTACTAGTGTTGTATTTTTTTTTTTACTATTGTAAAATGTTGTTATTCAGTTTTTATACTGTGGTCAAAAGTAGTTGCGATTTCGGCGAAGTTTCAGTTTACTCACGTATATTACAAACGTCATAGATAAGCATTTTCTTCTCCACAAAGGGGGCGTAGCTTAGCGTAGTCATTATCTGGGAAAATATAGAATCACCGACGCAAAATCACCGCATTCATTCAAAACAGTTTGTTCGCCAGTGGCGTGATGACAACCTGTGAAACCGTTGTCGAGGCACTCAAGCTTAGCGAAAGGTTAACGAACTTACCAAAATAAATAATAGGGAATTCACTAATTCACCAATCAAATAGTCACGTGAATGACTCAAGGGAAATATATGGTACCAACATGGCATCACGTGTGTGTTAGTTGGGGATAATTTAATGCAAAAAGGCGTTTGTCCTATTGTTGCTTAGTGTTTTATTCTACTTCAAAGGAGTCATACAACGTCAGAGGGGTGTAACTTGAACTTGACCGACTGTCATCAACGAGTATATCCAGTTGCTTTAATAAAGTGGAATATAACTATGAACAGGATATTATTTTTTCCTATACCTGTTTTATTGTGTATGTTATTGACGCTACATTACCCCACACCATCTTCAGCTGATGTTAACGGCGGTACTACGTGTGCAGGTATGATTGTAATATTTTCTTGGGGGAGGGGGGGGGGTTATATTGGTCCAATTTTCCATGGGTCCCTTCTCGCGATATATTACTAACCATGCCTGGAGACCAACTTATCAATCTAATTATCGAAAACCTGGTTTTCGCCAAGATCATAATTTTGCGATCGAACAAAAAAAAAATCATCGACAAACCCTGGTTAAAAAAGTTTTTCTTTAACTGAAGAACCGATGACAGAAATCCGCCTTTTCCCGATTTCAAGAAGGCATTTGATAGTGTCAATCGTGATTTTTAAGAAAACCCCGGTCCTCGGGTATTTTCTGTTCTATGTATTTCAATTTGAATGCTAATGTGAGAAAATCAACCGGCATTACTCAATCATTCCCTTATAATTTGGGCATGCAGCAGGGTTTTTTACTCTCTCCTTTTCTTTTCAATGTTTCAATGAACAATTCAAGTGAACGTCTAAATGCTGATATTGATAGGACTAGGACTCTTTACCAGTGCTACAAATTTCAATACACCAGAGCTGAAAATGTTAATGACTGTTGAGCCTGAGATGTAATAAAAAATACAGCATATACCATGAGTTTTGGTGTAGTGTGGGTTGCTCAAGGCGTTGCAAATATCGACCCTTTTATGTACTTATTCAAAGCAAAGGTGTCAGAATATCCATATACAAACTAGTCCATTTCAACTTATTCTAAATTACAGTTGTATTCGCAGTTTGAATGTGACTTACAATGTGAGAATATTAGACTTATATTATTTGTAGCTCCGGCTTTGGTGTTCTTAAAGTGCAACGAGAGATTTTTGAGCCACCCAAATAATGTGTCATAATAATCAGGGATGCATATACGATTAGACACGCACTTTAATTTCTTACCTTTTATATGCTACAGAAATGTCATAAAAGAGAGAAAAAAGGTGGTTTTTATTTGCTTCTATTTCAATGTAAAACATAGGCTGAATTTCGTATTTGCTCCTATACGAAAATAGAAATTTCACAATTTTTGTACCAAAGAATCATTTCTCAGCTTAATCCTTTCAGATGGGGATATCTTTGATGGAAAGCTTTACATTAGGACAAAAATCAGTTCTTTCGATTTTTTTAGGGACACCTGATTTGTGAAATCTCTCGTTGCACCTTTAACCAAAGACCCGCCATAAGTAGCAATTGTTCTGGTTTTATAGATGAGTGTTAACTTACGTGTCAATCTGGCATTGAATCATTATGTTGTGAATAGGGATTTGGCAGCATGTACAATGCCTCTGTGCTCAAATAAGCTTTGTTCAGAACACAAAAATGAAATAGTAAGTGTTCAAGAGTGCAAGTTTTTCCCCATTTAGCATTTTTATTTCTAAGCAATAAATTGCTTGTAACAAATTTATTATGTTATTCAATTGTGTCCTGCTGGAAAACAATGACTCTCCTTTCAAACAATATTGGAGCTGATCAATGTACTTCTATACACAAAATCTTAACTTTTAAAAATCAAATTTTAACGTCATTGTGTTGTTGGAAATTATGGGTAGATGAAATTGAATACACTGTGAAGATAATGTAGACTTTGGCAATTATGTAATTATAATAATAATAAAGACATTATTTAGCTTTGTTTTGATATGTCCATATTTTGTAGCTATCCTAGCCTAGGCAGATACTATAAGCTAGTCAACTCAGCTAGGTGGGACATTCAAATTAATCTCTGTAAATATTTACACAATGCTTGTAGTAATCGCGATGTCTTCTTCACAACTGTTTTTGTATTGAAGGACCTGTAGCCTATACAGATATATCTTAATTAACCAACTCTCTCGTTACGAGAGAACTGAACTGACAATATGAAAGAGGAAATGCCTCTTAATATTACACGGTCTATTGAATGAGAGTAATAGATCGGTATAATTGTTTTCTTTGGAACATGGATCTCAATATTCTAGTTTTCATAGCAAATACTATAATATATCAAAATTAAAAACTAAAAATTTATGGTATGGGGTAATTGGCTAATTTAAAAGTAAGAAGCTGTGATAAAAACAACAAAATAATCCCATTTTTTATTTGGGGATGAGGGAAAATTAGCACAATAGATTGTTTTAACTGCCAATCTATAGTAGGCACTATGTGAGTAACCTACAGTTTCCCTTTGTGTTAAAACGTCATGTGACCTGCTACCGTTCCTGGAGTATCCTGTAAAATTAACAAAAGCAAACATTAATTCCTTATAGGCCGACTCAGAGATTTCCTGAGGAGGGCGCCCTCAATTTCCCAAAAAATCGTGTTTTTTGCATGTACATAATGCTTGTCCATATACTAATCACTGTGTGAAATTGCTAAGTTTAAATCGAATTCCTTCATATCGAAAATCACAACTTTGTTATAAACTTCCGGATCCGGAATTTTTGTTATACACAGTATCCTATGGGACGTAATACTACGCATACATGTTTACTGCATCAAAACGAAAAATCCGATTCATCTCAAATTTCGGAATTGTATATTTTAGGTTACTATCTTTAGTTCTAGTTGACTATTTTTCATTATTACACAAAAAAATAATATTTCGAAATCTCTGAGTCAGACTTTAACGCAGCACAAGCCCGAGCGCAAAAAGCACGGTTTGTTGACTATGAATTGTGTGCTTTGCAATGCTCGCTTTCTTTTTCCTCTGTGTTAGTCTAGTGGGTAGAAGGGGTGTTCGTGCACCCCCCTGAAATAAACTTCTAATCAATGTCACTATATCAGAAAAAATGCGTAGAAAACGATTAGCTATGTTAAAAAAATCAAAATGTGTCCCACGTATCATTTTTATGCAAATTTATGCAAATTAGTATCGCTTTTTTTTTTTTTTTTTTTTGGGTTCGATTCCCGGCAGGGGCTCGTTCTCGGTGGCTTTATGTGAATTTGGTTTCTCGATCCATACTCGTTCCCGCAGGTTTTCTCCGGGTACTCCGGTTTCCTCCTGCTTCTAAAATCGAGCTTCGTGGCATAAATCTGTTCTGGTATTATGGTTTCTCTGATGTGCTGAGCGCCTTTCATGGCAGCCGCACAGCGCCTTGATCACGTTTACGTGGATATGTCGCGCGTTAAAAATACAAATTATTATTATTATTATTATATTTAATAGAAGAGTGACTTAACAAATGTCGTTCGACTAATTACTTAACAAATTAAAATCAATGTAGTCTAGTGGGTAGAAGGGGTGTTCGTGCACCCCCCTGAAATAAACTTCTAATCAATGTCACTATATCAGAAAAAATGCGTAGAAAACGATTAGCTATGTTAAAAAAATCAAAATGTGTCCAACGTACCATTTTTATGCAAATTTATGCAAATTAGTATCGCCATTACAGAAAAATACAATTTTCGATATATCTCAGCCAATACTGTTGATAAATGAACAAATGAGGTGACTGGACCTATGTTTCGAGGGTCAAAGATCAAGATGGAACCATTTTGAAAATTACCAGATGTCCCCATGATGACGTAATATGCAAATTAGGGTCGCCATTAGCTAAAAATACAATTTTCGATATATTTCAACCAATACTGTTGATAAATGAACAAATAAGGTGACTGGACCTATGTTTTGAGGGTCAAAGATCAAGATGGAACCATTTTGAAAATTACCAGATGTCCCCATGATGACGCAATATGCAAATTAGGGTCGCCATTAGCTAAAAATCCATATTTGGGTATATCTTGGCCAATATTCCACACACCTGCCCACATAAGATGACGAGGCCTATTTTTTGATTGTCGAGGATAATTTAAAAGGTACTCATAATTTATGTTCATGTGTCACTAACATGTTCACCTGCAAATAATAAGAATATGCAAATTAGGGCCTTCAATGTCGACAGTCTCGTTTGGGGGTAATTGTAAGAAACTTTGTTGGCCAAGTAAATTTAGACTTGCACATCTATACATAATACTCTAGCGTGATGGGACCCCGTTTGGCTGGAGTTAAAACCAATCCTGATCCAGATAATACTTGTAACATATCTTTTAAATTCAAGGTATGCAATGATATAAGACTAATGCGAGACTAAGATACTGTGTTATTATCATGCCGAAAAGAAACCATGAAGGACAGAACTCTACTCCAATGACTCTCTGCCAACATGCAAGGGTGATTGATTATCCAGATTGTATCATGGTAGTTTAAACCCTCAAGTAAATTTAAAGGAACTCTGCAGGATAAAAAACAATTTACTGGCCAAAAGACGTGTCTAAAATCATCTCACACCCCAACAAGGATTATCAAACTGTAGGACTTAAAAATTGTACTCATGTTTAATACATTAAATTTTATTTTAAAAAGCTTAGCATTTCTCTTTTTTTTAAATCAATATGGGCAATAATTAAAGATTATGGTAACACTGAGACAAGATGACAGGTTGTAATCGAGCCAAAAAGAAAACGTCCGGGAAAAAAACAAAGTGAAGAAAAAGGGAGATTCTTCGGTCTTCGAAGCTCTTCAACGCATCCGTCATGTGGGACCTATTGTTGTAGCGTAAATCAAGGAGGCAAATAGAACGATTATGGTTTGTATGTCAGGCGTAACCAGAAAGCATTTGTTAAAGTTTGTAGGACATTGGATCTCATATCTTCAAACAGTGAGATCCTTGCTGTTATCTTGGTTACCCGCTTGGTGTGTGTTGTGTGTTTGTGTGTGCTCTTGTAAGTGTTGTGTGGTGTTTGATATGAAAAACGAAAACAATCGCTCTGAGAACCTGCTGAAACGCCTAAAGAAGGACCCAATGAAAAAGACCATATCCGTTAACAAAAGGTAATCACCACCAATAAGTTATGCCAGGTGCATTTTGGGATAAACTGTTTGAAAAGCTTGCACAGCTGACAATCCTGGAAGGAAACATTGGCCATTGTTTTTGTCAAGGTGTTGCTATCCTTCGTCGCGATATTTTGAAGGCTTTCAATGAGTCCATAGACCCTCGAGTCGGTGAGTTTTATGATTTTATGGGTGGGGAGTCCCAGTTGCAGAGATAAAGCATCCTAATCCAGGCACGGGCCTCTTGCCTTGATGCCAATAAACCTGATACAAATCCATAAAAAATATTCTTGGATATAGTAGTAATATATAGATCGATTCCTTCTCAAAAATGGGTGTGAATGATGAGGGCCATCAGGAAATTTTGGGCCAATGCGCGTGGAGTGAAAAAATGGTGGGGAAATTTCTGGTGGGTTGACTTTTAAAGCTAAGCTGACCCTGCAAATTATCTACCCCCGGCAGAAGTATTGTCTTATGGCTTTCGGACTCCGTTTGCACTTCCTGTATCCTGATCCCTGCACAATGTTGACAATGTGGCTGCCCATGGACATTAGTAGAGCTTTATTCAGTTATCTATTTTCCAAGTGGAATAGGAGGTTGTCTTTGTCATAAGTGTAGGTAGATGTTGAGGCCATGTTTTGATTCTGTCACCAGGGTGGGGGCCTTGACCAGGGCGTTTTTAACTCCAAAACAAAAATCATAAACTGTCAGATGGCCAACCCGGTGCAGAATCATGGTGGAGGATGCTTGCTTTGGAACAAATATATCTGAGACTGATTTCCATTGCCCCTCTGGCACTGACACGGTTCAGGTCTTGCCCATAGATTTGTTTAAACTTTTGCGGTTATCTATAAAGTCATTCTTTACAAGCTATTACCATGCGAGAAAAGGAGTATGGTCAGCAAGGTTTGAATTTCTAAGCCGCCAGCTCCATGTCGTCGACTGGTTAGAGGCCAAGGAAGGTCTAGGGACTCATGGAAAGCCTGCTGAAAATACAGAAGAAGGAGAGGCGAGAGAGCGACATCTCTCTTGAACTCGGATTTAAAGTTGAAACCAGACCATGGTCTGGCCTGTGGACTCCCTTTGCTCTCTCCAAGAGGGAGTAGACTTGAGGGTGCTGGTAACGCCTTTAATCTCTACATTGTCACGGAAATAAATTTTGGTGGGAAGATGGGTCCACCAGAAGACAATCTACGAGGGGGGGCGATGCCTCTGTGAAGTTGATACTTCCGGTTGGGTATCATCTCCCAGCAGACGATGATATCCAACTCGTTCAAGATCAACTTGTTCAAGTTTTTTGCTGATCACAGGTATCTGATCACAGACTGATAGCATGCGATATGGGGACTTATATCATTGTCGGAGATGTCACTCCATATGAAGCTGCTCCAATCTTTATCCTGCAGTTCATTTAAATTTACTGAGGGTGTAAAACTACTACGATGCTTAATGTTTTTTAAAAGCATTTAATGAGTACAGATTTGTAAGTCTAAATGTTGATAATCTTGTTGTGGGATGATTTTAGAAACATCTTTGGCCAAGTAAATTTTTCTCCTGTAGTTCCTTTAAATATACTGAAGGTTTAAAACTACCATAATACAATATGGATATCACACTTGCATGTTGGCAGAGAGTCATTGGAGACTGTAGAGTTCTATTCTTAACATTTGCTTTTCGGCATGATAACAACACAGTATCTTAGTCTCGCATTAGGCTTGTATCATTCCATACCTTGAATTTAAGAGAAATGTTACAAGTATTATGTATTAGAAGTCTAAATTTAATTGGCCAGCAACGTTTCTTATAATTACCCACAAAACGAGACTATCAACATTGAAGGCCCTAATTTGCATAGTCTTAGTATTTGCAGGTGAACATGTTAATGTCAAATAAACATAATTTATGAGTGCCTTTTAAAGTGACAGGAGGAGATTTTTTTTAGGATACAAATTTCTCTCAAATTGCACAGGATCGATTGTAGACCACCTACAAAGAACGTTCCGAAGGTTTGTTGTACAAACAAGTACAAAAGAAAACAGCAAACCATGTTTTGAACTTGCCTGACTATCGTAATTGTCCCCATAGAACACTGTGATTTGACTTTCTGTCGTGCACGACAGAAAGTACTAAATCATCGTAATTTTACATAAAGACGGCGTATTCGGCTTATTCACTTCAGGTGTGATCTAATACATTGGAAAGCATTCCAAATATGCAAAAAACCCGGGTTCGAAAAAAATTGGGGGCGCTTCTTTCTGGAAATCTCCTCATGTCTCTTTAAATTATCCTCGACCCTAAAAGCATATGTCTTGTCAACTTATGTGGGCAGGTATGTGGAATATTGGCCACGATATACCCAAATATGGATTTTTGGCTAATGGCGACCCTAATTTGCATATTATGTCATCATGTGGACATCTTGTAATTTTCAAAATGGTTCCATCTTAATCTTTGACCCCTGAAACATAGGTCCAGTCACCTTATTTGTTCATTTATCAACAGTACTGGTTGAGATATATCGAAAATTGTATTTTTTAAGCTAATGGCGACCCTTAATTTGCATATACGTCATCGGGGGACATAGGTCCATTTTTCAAACCATGGTTCCATCTGATCTTGACCCCTCGAGAACATAGGTTACAGTCACCTCATTTGTCATGTATCAACACAGTATTGGCTGAGATATATCGAAAATTGTATTGTTCTGTAATGGCGATAATAATTGGATAAATTTGCATATAAAATGATTACGTGGGACACTTTTGATTTTTGTAACATAGCTAATCGTTTTCTACCCAGTGTTTCTGATATAGTTGGACATTTGATTAGAAGTTTAATGTCAGGGGGAGTGCACGAACGACACGAAACACCCCTTCTACCCCACTAGATATATTGGAAGGACCCAGTTAAACCACTTTTTTAAGGATGGTCCCTAAATTGAAATTGTCAAGAAACCTCTTTAATTGTGATCTACAGAATCGTTTGCTTTGTTCAAAATTTAAAAGGATACATGTTGTTTTATTGCTTAGCGAAGAACATCCTGAATTGTCCGAAATGAACACCAATAAATCTCCCCTTCACAAAAGCAGCTGCTCCAATTTAATTTTACATGTAAAAACTTGTATGCTAAACATGCAAACGCTTTTTTGGGCCAGCGCCAATTTTGTAGTCAACATTCAGTATGGTGATGGGGCGAATTTTTTTAAGTTTCCTCTTATCCTTCCGCTTTTTCAAACTAAGATGGATTAACGCCCGTTTCTATCTACTGCTTAGCTCCCCATAGCAACATTCAAAACGACTAAATGACACAGTAAATTCCAGTACGTTTTATAAAACAAAGCAGTGAGACCGTCATTCCCAGGTGATTTATTATTGTCAAAAAGGTATTTAAAACCTTGAAACACTAGTTTTTAAGTCATAGCCTTCACATATTCTATCCTCATCTATTTGAAGTAGAAGCTGTAGTATTAAAACAAACATTTTTAAACTTGACGGTCATAGAAAATTTCACAGCATTCATCATTATATACAAATTACTGAGACTGACAATCACAGTTTTATCACGCATAAATTTCCAATAATATTCACAGCTGCAGAAGATCTCTGGTGGAATGTGACGACCGCATGGACAGTCCACTAAAACAGGTGTAATCCTTTAAGAATAAAACTTACTACTAAAAAACCTCCCCTTCTACTGCGAGATAAACGTAATCGCTTAAAAGTGGACAGAGTAGATTTTTTTGAGGATAACAAATTTCTCTCAAATTGGCACTTGGAAATCGGATGCAGACAACCTTCAGAGAACGTTTCGAAGGTTATTAGACGTAAAAGAAAACCGCACACCCTGTTTTGAACTTGCCTGACTATCGTAAAATTGGGCGTATTCAGAAAAAAAAACAGCCCCCCCCCCCCCATAGGGGAAACCTTTTTGTTCACAAATATCTGGGAATTCCTGGGCTATCCTTCAATGAAATATCTGGAATTCCAGACACTTCCTTCCGTAAATTACCAGGAATTCCAGACACTACCTTCCCGTAAATTCCAGGAATTTCCTAGACTACCAATGTAAAAAACATGAGTCCCAGAGGTTTATGGTTAGGGGGTATAGGGGTGTTGAAAAATATTGAGTTGTTTTCTTTTCCGAAATTTTCCTCTAAAAATGTAAAAAAAAAAAAAAAAACACTGGATTTCCGTCACCCTCTCTATACCAAAATGCTGGAATTCCCCCCCCTTATTAGACATTATTCGGAATTCCAGCTTCAAAAGTGACGAAAAGTCTGGAATTCGGTCGCCCTCTATCGAGGCGTTTTTTTTTTTTTCCTGGATAACCCATTGCCCCATATAGAACACCGTGCTTTGAGTTTCCGTCGTGCACGACAGAAGTACTAAATCATCATGTTATTACATAAAGACGGCGGCGTATTCGGCTTATTCAAGTGTGGTCTAAAACATTGGAAATCATTCCAAATATGAAAAAAAAAAACGGGGTTCGAAAAAACTTGGGGGCGCTTCTTCTTTCTGATCCTCCCTCATTGCCTCTTTAAGAAGTAACTCAGCAATTCCGAAATAAGTTAAAGTTAAACGTAATTTTAACTACGCCAAAATGCATCGAAATTTAATCTAGGTACGAAGCATGTTTAAAATGTGTGTGTTTTCGTCAAGTGCACCGCTTACTGCACTTATCCACTGACACTCAAGGCGCCAATGGCACCATTCATTCCCGACCAGTGAAGAGTGGCTGAGTGCCTAATTCAATAACGGAATAAACCCCAAACTCGTTTGTAACCTCGTCTCATGGCCAAATGCATCCCTGTTGAAAATGCGTGGTAAGCAAGATTTGGAGTCCTCTAGTTTAGTGCAGTACCCGAAACGCTACCGTATTCGGAAAGCTCAACCAAAAACGCAATAGCATTGTTGTACAATATCTTAGCGTTCTTTATTAAATTAAGGACGATGTTACCTCATGTTTTAAAGCTTCTGTTTAAGTAAGCAAATGTTAAATATTTTACCCATTTTGCTTAACGCAATTTTAAATTAAGGTCCTAATTTTTAAGCTAAAACTCGCTTTTAGTTAAGCGAGTTTCCGAAATGCAGGCCTATAAATGTGATGTTACTTTATATCATGTCATAATGATGCTTAGCTTTTGAATACCGTTTACAGCAGTCGATTTGGTTGCTTGCAATTTTAGAGATATGACTAATATTCTAAGAGAGGATTAAATACCAATTGTGCCTGTGCCACTTTTCATCACATAATGGGATACTTAACACAATTGACTGATGCATAGCTTATGTAATTTAATAAGATACTTTATGATTCGAATAATTTCCATCACAAGTTATAATGCTTGATCTTTTTTTCTTTCTTGTTGGTGCTCGCTGCTCTCCAATTCAATGTTTTATTTCTGTGTAAAATTCTAAAATTGAACTTCATGAATAAGTAAAGAACATAAAAATAGAGCACACTCACTGAAAACAGATGCACTATCAAACATTATAAATTTCAAACACTTGCCATTACTATTGTGCTGGGAAGATGATAATTGAACTCTTTCGAATGTGCATTGTAGTTCTATGCAAATCTTAAATCAATAA